>PNEQ01032618.1:0-23283 GCA_003012365.1 Medauroidea extradentata
CCCAGGCTCTCGTTTATCAACTCTCTAACCCTGCCCACGACACATCCTGACTTCAATAGTTATGGCCAATACTTAGCTGCAAGGAACAAACAATACAATATAAAAGGATCAACAAATTCAGGTGACATGCTCCCTCCTATTACTTTAAAGCTAAATATTAGACGAAAATTAAGGGTGGGTAGTGGAGCACCTCACAGTATATTTTTTAAGTCGAAGTTTGAAGTTCTGTTTTAAATATATGTCTTATACAATTATATGCGCATGAGCCGATTTGATACAAATTGCTACTGCAGAATAGTTGAAAAACTTTTACTTTGTCTAAATAAAACAATTATTATTAAAATGCTTACAAAATCCAGTATATTGTATTTTAAAGAAATTATAATCTTTTCTACAGGAAAAGGAACTATCATATTTTGAAGATTAGTAATAAGTTTAAGAAGCAGCAAGCGTTACAGACCCAGAAAAATACTTTTGTTGGAGGAAAATTTTATTTTAACTTACATGTTAGGGTTTTCAAAACTTTCTGCAAGTTTTGAAGATATTTTGGCACTTGCTAGTAGATGATTTTTTTTTTTTTTTTTTTTTTTTCATATAAATCATCCTCACAATTGCTCTTACAAGTAATTTTGACAATTTATCTACTGCTGCATGCACACAGAAAGTTAAGTATAAAAAACTGTATCACAGTAACATAAACAATGTGAACAACATAAAAAAAACCATACACACACGCCCGCCAGCACAAATGTGGTTTGGTAGTATAACCTAACGTTTTATTAAATTTGAGTCAAAGCACAAGAAACAGACAGCCAATAAGCAAAAGCAGATAACACGTTTGTCTAGATGTTAACAGGACTGCCATTCTGCAATTTGAGATTTCCCATGAAGCCATAAAACAAGATGGAGCTTGCGTAAAAAATGTTATGCATACAAATTTTAACTAAATAAGTTACGGCAACATCTCATGTTCGTGAATAATGTATTGAATTGTTGTATGTTGATATACATCATCATCGTAACGTAAAATAACTTGTCGGATGTTGGCAACCATCGATAACCATTAATGATAACAAGTAAATATGGCAGCAGCTGCAATGCTGAACAACCTTAGAAGTGTATCTTGCAGTGGTTGTGTTGACTGCAACATAAACATTTAAGACTAAATAGTAAGCAGTTTGTGTGCCTTGTTGTGAGGTGCTAGTGTTACCTGATTGTGTTGTAGGCACCCGACTATCATCTCATTATTAAGAACCCCATGGACTTTGGCAAGATGAAGAACAAGCTGAACATGCTCCAGTACACCAACAACAGTGAGTTTGTGCTGGACGCCATCTTGGTGTTTGACAACTGCAGCACGTATAACGACGAAGGTGCAGAGGAGTACAAGTAAGTGGCAGCGGCGACGTAGCTCAGCTTGACTTGCGACCTGAATCATGCCGTTAGAAGTGCTGTCTAACCTTAGCTTTTCAACTTAGTTCCTGAGAAAATGGTGAAGTATTTAAACCAATAAAAAAATTGTTGTGGATCAATTTTGACCTGCTCCGCTCTGCCCCCAAACCTTGACTGTACATCAAAATTCACCATTTTTGTACAATATCTGTGTTATATCTTTGGAATGAGAACAAGTATTGTTTATGATTGCCCATAGTTCTCAAAACTAACAGTTGTAAATTGCTGTCGTGATATCGAAAATAACAGATTTTCACACCTAAATAATGTATAATTACCAATGCTTTTAAGTGTTTTTTCTTCTTAATGTTAGTATTTAATTTTCTCACAGTCCAGCTTTCTTTGTGTATTTTTATCACTTTGCTTGTAATTTTTGTATTTAAAACTTTTCTATTACAAATGCTATAAAACCACAAGCTTACAACATATGAAAGCGGTCTTGCATATTACTGTATTTCATGAAGTAAAGGCCATATCTGTCCTTTGGGTAATGGAAAAATTGGCAGTATGTTGGCATACAGTTAACTTTTTGCAAAAGCGCGTGCCTTTTTAACTCTTCAAATGTATGTTGGGACTGAACGTCAGAGTTGCGAGAGCACTGATTATCCACTGTGAGACAGCACAGCCTGCACTATAATACTTTGTGCACTGTAGTTTCAGAACCTTGCACTTCGTGCAGCAGGATTGTTTTCTTCCATCAGTCATATCACATTTTTTAAGTAACGTGCTCCTTTACTCCGGCAGTTTGTGTCGTTGCCAAGTTTGTTTAAAAAATTCAACACTGGTCATTTTGCGTTACAAACATAACTTTCAATGTCGTTATATTTATATACCATGAAGACCTTTCCAGGCACGAAAATAATAATAGTGGTGTTGTGTTTGTTTGTCTGTGTAATATGTATTGTGTATTTTGCTGCTGTTTTTTGACATGCATGTAATTAGTTTGATGTGGCTTTTATGTGATTAACAGCACTTCCTGGTTCTTTATTTTTAATGTTTTGTTTATTTAGGACTTTTACCATGTCCAAGAATAATCTGTCCAATTTTTAAGTTCAGTTTGTGTTGTGTACTTTTTGTACTTTTTACATTGAAGTTCAAAATGCATGCAAACCACCTTCAGTTTTAAACGAGTCATTGATTTTGTGCACATTAATTTTTGTGCTTACTTTTACTGGTAGTTATATTCTTATGTTTTTGTGCCATATCATGCCCCATTATTAAGTGAAGTTAATAAGAAAGTCACCATAAATGTGTACATTTTGCTCGAGGTTTGAGTATGCATAGGTAGAGACCTGAAGATGGCGGTGTTATGGACACAGCCAAAACGGTGTTGTTTTTGCTCAAAAGCGGTGTTATTTTTTTGTGGAAAAACTATCTTACTATTTTTATTTCCAGCACGTAGGCTAAGGTTCACAAAAACTTCAGAACAATTGAAATAGGCAATGTTTTTACTTGTCACATATTTAATCAAAAGAAAATGAATTTCACCATATACTCGAGGATATCTTTGACATCACATGAATGTCACAATAAAAAAATACACTGAACATTAAGTTTACTTACTATCAAAAGTTATACACTTCTACAGTTACGTCTATTTACAAACCAACCACTGACTTAGGCCTAAGTTAGCTCTACATCCATGTAGGCCATACATGCAAGTATGTATTAAAATTTAAACAGTAGTACACAAGCATTGATCAGCATTTACAAATGTAAAATGCATAACCAAGATTTTAAATTTCCAAGTAAGTTAAGTTAGGCCATACATGTAAGTTAATATTAAAATTAAAAACAGTACTGTTAACACACAAGAGTTGATCAGTGTAATATACAAAAGTGGAAATGCATATCCAAGACTTTAAATTTCCCTAAAAACCAGATTCCTTGTGAAAAGACATCATTGTAAATATTTCTACATTTTGTTCCTTCAAATTTTGTCTTCTGTCAGACAGAACCAGATTGTAATGACTTAAAAGGCGTTCAGAGTCAACATTGGCGATACTGAAATATTTAAATGCCAAATGTTCACGTTTGTTTGTAAATATATCTACGGAAGTGTTTTGTTAAGTTACGCCGCACGCTCCATAGTCTCCATAGATATTGTAGTGCAAGGTGGACAGCCAACTTCGACATAAAATCACTACTAAGTGTTCGTGACTCTGCACTAGTGCAAGTTACGAACAGCAGCGCGATTCGCTTCTACACCACTATATTCACGCTGTGACATCTGCAATCGTAATCAATTCCCACATCTATGGTCAATAGTGAACGTGAAAAGTAAATATTTGGTTAGAATACCACTACATTGGCTACATTTTGGGTGACGTGAAACTTTTGACGTTGATACCTAATTTTTGTTATCTAGTACTACAGATATACGTAAATGCATATATAAAAACAAGAAAAACACCGTATTTCGCGGAATAAAAATACAATTTTGGCGTTTTTCGCGACTTGTAGTCAAACATTCCGAAAATCGCATATTTTCGTATCGTATATCAAATTTCGCGGTATTTTTCGCGTTATCGCGAACGCGGAATTTTCAGGTCTCTATGCATAGGACAATGGATTACAGCATGTGCGTTATCTAATTAGCGAAATTTTCCTGGCCCTATTCGTTATCCATAATAACACTGCATAGTATTGTTGGACTAGTCAATTTTATAATATATGTATACACACACAATTCAATACATAACATACACACACATAATTCAATATATAATGTACACATCTAGGCGCGCACACAATTCAGTGTCTGTGTTGAAAGTCAGTTGGTATTGTTTGCTACTAAAATACTGCACTGACACGACTGAGTGATGAGATACGGAGTGTACTTGTGACTTTGTGTTCGTTGTTTGCAGGGCGGGAACCAGGCTAAGCCGCTTCTTCTTCAAGCGTTGCCAACAACTGGGGCTCAAAGTCCCTGACGATGTGCAAAAACCTGAAACCAAGAGATCACGCCTAAGCACCTAATTTTTAGAATGCAAATTTTTTTTATTCTTTTGTAATAAATTTGTGGTAATTCTTTTCAGTCATGTCAGAAATCTTGTTCTGAAAAAATGGTCAATTTTACGAAACACAAAAAAAAAAAGTCAAATGTCCTACATGTATTGCCAAATTTATCGTTGTCAAGTGGTGGTACGTTTCCTGTACGATTGGAAACTTTAAATCTTCTGAGGTGTATATTTTATTGTCACGTGTAATATTTTTGAAATAATTTATTTTGTTAATGTATGTTGTAGGGTATGTATCTCACTCGCACTTCAAAGATACAATACTTTTTGGAAGGTTTGTTTTTTATATTCTCATGCATTGTAAGCCTCGCAGTTGTTTATTGCTTGAGATTAGATGTTCCAGAAAAATAAATCAATGACAGTTAATAATGATTTTGATAGAAGCTGCTACAGAGTTTTACCTGTGACCAGTTACGTAGTAAATGGTTTTGAAAGGTACAAGTTGTAGGTGAAGATGTAATACCTTGTGTGTCACTTAATTTTGTTTGCAACAGAAGTACTGTAGGTACAATTTTTAATTTCAGTGGTACTAATGAATAAATACCAGTATTGTAATTTAGTTTGGATCATGTGGTACTGAATCACATTACACATCTACAAACGGAAAGTAAAATTGAAAAAAGTGTGTGTGTTATATATGTAGACCCACACTTTTTTTTTCCTCCCAATTGTGTTTGGAACACATTAGTCTTCTTGGCATATGAGGTTTTGTGGCTTTACTGATAAATGTGTTGTCGTTCCACGTTGCCATTCTTCTTGGATGTGTAAATGTATTGTACAGCATGTGTATGTTGTAAATAATAAGATAGTTGGCATAGCACTGAAGATACTTGCTTCATTTATTACCAGTACTTAAACATGATTTATTCAAAATTGCAGCTAGCAGTAAAGTGGCATTTTAGCTTGAGGGATATACATTGGGCATTTTTTTTATTAGAAAATGGTTTTTGTTGCATGCAGTTTTCAGCTTTATGTCGCAGCCCATTATATCATGATGAAGCTATGTCACCAGCCTGAATAGTGAGTGATTACAAACACCATATTCCGGTCATTGAATTATTGTCTCAGCACCTTAACACCAGCGTATGAGGTTTATTTTTGTAGCGTACTTTATTGTACTTACATTACTTTCAGAAAGTTGTCTCAGTTGGAGCACCAAAGTGGTAGCATTGTGTGAATGACCAGAGAGCTACGTTACGTGAACTTGTCATGCAAGATATCAAACTAGGTTGTGTAAACTGTATGTACAGTGGAATCATATTATAATTGTGAATGGCAATCGGCGACTGAATTGTACAGGATTGTGTAGTATCTAGACAATTTGCGTGTATTATAGAGAGATGGAGCACATAAAAGTTGTTATAAGCTGTACTCTTAGTGAGGTTTCACCGTACAGTATGTGGTATGATGGTCACAAGTTGTGCAGTCTGAACAAACTCTTATCTGCAACACATAAAAGTAACAAAAAAGTTAAGTATTGAATTTTAGTCCAGTACATAGAAAATTTGTTCAATAAAACTTCAATTTAAAGACAGTAGCGCATCTGTTTTAAAACTGCAGCAATTATACAAGGTACATAGCAATCATGCTGCTGCCCTCCCCCCTCCTTTTTATTTCTTTTAACTCCAAGTCATCCAATTAGTTTGAATAAGTAGCTATATCATTAAGTTTTTTTTTATTATTATTATTTGGTGCAGGAAACATACTGTGCTGCATCTTGTAGCGGTTGTAACAATGACTAGTATTAACCAGTGGGTGTTCCTGGTATACGGAGAAAGAAATCAATGTATCAGTTCTCCAGTATTACCATCCATAGTACCAAAATGTAACTACCAAGAAGTATAAATTACCTAATTACAAATTGAAAGGCAAAAGAAAGTACACACATGAACATGTGTGTGTTGTGTCAAATTTATTACACCTGAAATTTTTAATTGAGAACTGTCGTGAGCATTTAGGTTGTTTATGTTGTCGATAATAGACTTTCACATAAAGTTAACTTTTAAAAATAATAAGACCTGCCATAGTAAGCTAGGTTTTTTTTTTTTTGCCTGGTGATCACAATCCTTGATGGACTAGATAGAAGCCAGGCAGTGATGTAAGTTTGCAAACAATTAGCTCAGTTCGCTAATTGCAGACTTCATTCCAATCAGAGTTTCAAACAATTAGTTGAATTAACAATTTGGACTAGTCTTAAAACTCTACATACGCTCTAGCAGATTTGCTACTGGCATGTTTTTATAGGTTTATAGGCCATTCACAATAAAGTGAGCATTAAAAATTTTAACTTTGAAAAATATCACTAGCAATTATTGCATATAATTCAACATTAAGGATAGTTTCCTTACTAACGTATTTACTCGCATAATGGCCACCATCGCATAGTGGCCGCACCATTATTTTGAAAGGCCTAGAGCAGTATTTTAAGAACTCCGAATAATGGCCGCACCCCATATTTTTCAACATGGGACACAATACAGTAAAACTCTGTTAAGACGTTTACCAAGGGATCAGGTTTTGCTATGGACTTAGGCGAGAAAACATCTTAGCCAGAATGGCAAAAATGTGATCTCCAAAACACGACAGTTGCAAACGTTCGTCGATCGGAAGCGCGGCGTGCCGGCACGCACCACTAGAACCTTCGTTTTTCGTGCCTATAAGACGTGGCGGCAGAACCGAGTATCTAGGTACCAGACACGATGAGTCACGCTCGCTGGTTTACGTGCTGTTGACACGATGAGTCATGCTCGCTGGTTGATGATGCTCTGTTTGATAAACGTAACGGCGTCTAGAGAGTTGTGACGTTTTAAGCGTAAATCAGATTTGTTTGTAAACTACTTCACCGGAAATAATAGCGTACATGTAATGGACCGTAAAATGTAAACGTCTTATGCGGGATAATTTTGAACGACTTTGAGTGACGCACATGAATGGGTTAACAAGATTAGTCTCTTAATTTTTCCATGTTTACTGTACTATACACCGACAAAATCTTTTTCTTTATTTTTGGAAAAATGGTCACGCTATGGACGAGTAAATATAAAAAAAATCTACATTTGTTATATTCTACACCATACAAAATTTAGAATGTAATTTTTTTGAAAACCCCTCATAATGGCCGCACCTCATTTTTGGGCCTAAAATTTGGTCAAAAAATGTGGCGATTACGCGAGTAAATACGGTATTTGTATGGTTTGCAATTTTCCGAACGTATTTTTGTGTTTTTCCTATTTAAACAAAACACTGCTTAGAACAACTAGGGTAATTGAATTCAACATACCTTAATTTTGTATAATTTTTAAATTTTTTTTTTATCAAACTATATAGTTTCATACCAACGATACAATTCATTTTACGTGCACAAACATCAAATGCCATATCCAGAGTGGTTAGACATTTCCTGTCATTAGCCGTTATGTGCGGAAAGATACGAGCTGGCTGGAAAAATTAATTAAGCAGGATTTTTTTAGTGCTTCCTTTATCCCTAACCATCTATACTTATAAATTTGTGGAATTTTAGTATATAAATATATATTAATACAAAATGTTAGTCAGTAGTTGACTTACCGAAATTGCCTCTACAAAATAATTTTTTAGTAAGAATAATACATAAGAAAATACGTATAGTAATGTGTCTCAGCATGTATTTGTGTGCTAAAACATTCCACAAGCAACATACTTTTGTAACTCCGTTGTTTGGGACATGTGTAGCAATGGTTGTGGACTAAATTCCTGACTCTTTTCAAATTGTTCTTGTGGACTTAAAAAAAAAAATTTGTCTCGTGGTGTCCACATTTTGAAAATCAAGGAAAATTAAAAGAAGTAGTAATTGGCTTGGGAAAGTCAGGGAATTTATTTGAAAATGGGGAAATGGGAAAATTTACGGGAATTTCCCAGTGCTTTGTGTTAAGAGGGGGAAATATGTTGTTCTTAGTCTAACATCTGCCATACAATGGAGGTATATTTTTTCCCGCTGTTGGTTTTGTGCATACCTATGTAGTCACACACATGATAAAACAGTGTATGCAAGTATGTTTGTCTTTATTTCTTGTAATTCTAGTTTCAAATTTGTGCAAATAGTAGTTTCATTCAGAAAAAAGTGAAATAAAATTTTTTGAAAAGAAAATTCATGGAAAGTTGATATTTCTGTTAGAAAGTAAATGAAAAGTCAGGGAAATATTTGTCACATATTTGTGTGGTCAGCCTTTGTATTAAGGGACGCTCCTAGCGACTTATTGATGACGAACTGTATGTTACTACTCTGCATTCACTCGTACTTTAAGCCGCTGGCTCTTCCTGGTGTCTAGGTCAGAGCTTCTAATTATTGGATGCATGCAGCAAACCATTTGCTTCTTAGTTCTTACGTTAAATGTTTATTTTTTTTTATACAACTTGTTGAAATTTAATGTTTGTATAGTTTTGTGAGGGTGCGGTAGAGTACTTAAATTAATTTTGAAAACATTTAATGAAAAATGTAGAAATTTTAATGTCTATTTACAGAACCCATAAAAGAGAGAACCTAAAAAAATGGTTTTTGGCATTTTTTTTAGCAAATACAGTATAGAGCCTCACAAGTACTACCATAACAATAATGCAAATATGGCAGTGTTCTCAATCCACATTAAAAAAAAAAATTTAATTTTGCTGATTTAATAATACAAATGAAAAAATGCAAGATGCCTTGATTAGTAAAGGTTGCGGCTGTAATATGGTACTCACTGTTGACATTCTTGAAAACTAGAGACTATTGTAGGCTTGTCTGGTATTGATTTCTTTAGAAAAATTGTGCCTTTTAAGTGAAACCATTTTTTCATTTTTAAAAGGAGTCTTATTTTATGCCAGTGACAGTTTAAAAAAAAACCATGGACAAAACACTTCAAAAAAATTATATTTTTTGGGGTTGAAATCTGGTACTTAGGCAATTACAATAAATTTTTCTGGAGCCGTAATTTGTCACAGTAGCGAAGCTTGACTGTTCAGTAACTTATTGTTTTAGTGTAATTTATTGTGTCTTAATGAAAGTTATAAAGTTTCTGCAGTGAATAATTCACTATAAACTATCGTACTCGTAAAGGAACGTGTTGCTTATAGTGTTGGCTAAATTAATTTATGTTTATTTTGTACATTTCAGTAATAAACCTTTTTAAGATTTAACTTGTACCCTGTAATTGTATATAATATTTCATATACTAGTTGACAACTTTTGTGATAGCACCTAACAGCTACTGAAGGTGCAAAATTCAGTGTTGAATGTAAACTTTATTAAGAGCAGAGATTAATGAATGCTAAATGTGGTTATCCATAGATACGTTTGCAGTTACTTGATTCAGATACATATTATGAACATTAGGTTTTAAAATACTAAAAACTTTCGAGCCAGGAGGTAAGGACAGGCAACAGATACAATAGTGGGAAATAGACTGGAATAAACATGAGCAGCAAATTCAAACACAAGAAAACAAAGGAGCACAAAAAAGGTGAGGTGGCCAAAAATTTGTGTTCTGTCGTTTTCTTGTGTTTGTGTTTGAATTTGTTGCTGATGTTTATTCCAGTTATGATTGTTACCGTATTTACTCGTGTATAGTGCGCACTTTTATTCCATAACTACTGATAAAAATTCAGGGGTGCTCACTATGTACGGAAAATAGAAGAAAAAAATATGTCTAAAAAGGCAGACACATGAAATGGGGAGGGGGGAGGGTGAGGTGTAGTTGTAAACCTGCGGGTGTCAAGAGTGGGAGGGAGAGAGAGAATGTTCTCACCGCATGGTCCCATCATTACTCCTCTTTCTTTTTCTCTACCCCCTTCCACCCTCCTTTTCTGCTGTAACTCACTGCTAAAACCCTAATTATTTTGTTGGACGTGGCAGGAAAGTTCGTGGGTGGCAGGCGTAAGCAATATAAGTAGTTAATTTTGATGTCTCGTGATAACCATCTTTCCGTGGGGAAAGAAAGGAAGAAAATGGCTACACTGCTCCCCCCCTCCCCTTTGTAGAGGTAAGGCAAGGGAAGACAGGGTGATGGTGTTGGGGCAGCACAGCCCTCTGCCTTGTATCCACCCCCTGCCACATTCCTGAGCCTTGCTTTCGCCTTAGCTCTGGCTGGACAGTAAACAAAGTCAAGTTTGCTCTGCTGTCATGGCACGTTATCTCGCAGAGGAGGGGAGAGGGGGACATGCTGGAAGCAGCAGACACACAGCACAATAAGAATGGGGAGGCGGGAGTGTTGTGTAGGCGCACACATACGCACACACACGTGAGCTGGCTGCAGGCGACCTTGGCAGGCTATTATTTATAGATAGCTGGGGACAAGCTACACATCTCCCCCAACCCATTCACCCTCATCCTCTCCGCCCGTCACACTAGCCAGTGTCATGCTTCCTCTCTTTTCTTTGTTAGCCATGTTTCTTCCCCCCCCCCCTGGCCATTCCATCGTAGCCTCCCTCTCATGCTGCTTCATGGTCTGTTACTCCCATGATTTTTTTTACATGCCAGCAAGGTACTTAATTTTTTTCCCTGGAACTTGTTGCAAAAAATAGTGGTTTGCACTATATACAAGGGCACACTATACACGAGTATATATGGTAGTGCAGTATTACTGTAATTGTGGTCTGTCCTTGACTCCTGTCTTGAAAGTTTCCAATATTTCTGTTGCTGCAAGGCATTTGCAGAACTCAACCAATTTTAGAACGTCAGGTTTAGTTATTTAGTAATTTCACACAAACTACATTGCAGTTTAAACTTTTCGACATGTTACTAAATAATAATTTTTGTGTTTTTAATGGTTTATTGTATGATAGTCGAACCTTTTATTACCTACCTATTTAAGACTTTTCATACCTAATTTGTAAATAAAATAATTATTTTGCAGTTTGTATGTACATGTCATGTAAGAAACTTTCTTGGTTAGTGAGCATTATGTATTCAGTCACATTACATAGTAAAACCTCTCTATAAAGACCCCTAATGGTTCCCTAGAATATGGTCCTTATAAAGGGGTGGTGTTTGTAGAGGTTTAATTGTAGTAAAACCCCTATTTTAATATCCCACAGTTGTTGAGAAAAGAGTTGTTGTAGAGAGGTGGTTGTTATAAAGAGGTTTTACTGTATTTATTATATTACAGTTCAACTACATTTTGTTCTGTTGTCTGTGTACTTTTTGTTGTAGCCTATCCTTGCATTCCCACAATTTGAGCCAAGCTATTGGTATGTTTATATCCTCCTTTGCTTCAATGTATTCTCCACGTCTTCCTACCCGCTATCCCAGAGGATTTTGGCTGGCTTACAATTACAGTAAAACATCTCTACGACAACGCGTGGTTCCTGAGAATATAGTCGTGTATGGGGCATCTTTATAAAGAGTAAAACCCCTATTTTACGACCCCCACCGTTCTTGAGAAAAGGGTTGTTGCACACAGGTGGTTATAATAAAAGGGTTTTTTGTACAGGGGTTTCACTATTTGCATACCTTGCGTTTTAAACTGCAATATGTGCACATTATACCGGTAGGCCAGGTTGTGACATGACTCAAGTCATTACAGCTACCGTGAATCTTTAGCTGAAGAATTAAAAAATAGTCTTTAATGTGCTGTCAATATACTGTGTGTTCATAGTTCTAATACCATTAACTGTAAAACCCAAGATTCTATAAACACTGGTCCAATGACTTCAGTACAGCTATATGTACCATCAATTTGTAGGCTACAGGGAAAAAACCTTTTTGCTGGAACACTCATGAAGTGTGAATGCCGAGTTTATAATGCATAAACACATGTTGCTGACTCACTTTGGTCCAATATAGACTTTTGTACTCTTCGTTTTAAACTATGTAACTGGCTTAATTGGTTTGAAGGTACAGAAGTCATTTTGAAATACAATTTTGTTTACCTGTTCAGTAAAACTTAAAAATTTACTAACAAAGGTAGAAAAATTACCTTTACAATTCAAGAGGATGGCAGTCAGGGCTGACAACTCGCCTTCTCTGGGCCATCTTGACAACCGTTGAAGCAATGCAGGCTGGATAGCCTACCCAACTAGCGACCGATTAAATATGAGCATCAAATGCCTGCACTGATGCAGTGCCGAGCAAGGAATACTGCCCTGCAGTTGCACCAGCCAACGAGAGAGGAATTAAATACAACAGACACAAACGGGCTGGACACTCGGAGCCTCATGAATTTCATTTCCCCAGCCCGAGATTCAAGGGCCAATAATAAATGCAACAAAATTGTTCAGAACCTTTAGGGTACAATTGAGTTGACTTCGGCTAACTGCTCATGTTTATCCATGTGTGTGTTTAATCTATGGCTCTATGTTTTCTATGGCAGCATTCTGCTCTAACCTGAAAGTGAATTTTTCTTGTTACAACTTCAAATTTGTTGAATAACCAGTATGTCTGGTTCATTAACCATTGAAGAGGTGACGTGATAAAATTCTAATATTCCGCATGTTTACAGAGAAGATCCTGCAATAGTGAAGTGATGTGATTTATTATTCGTAACTTACGTCCTCGCTTTTAGGCTTGTCGTGCATTTTCCTAAGTGCCAACACTACCAGTGATATAATGGAATTTTGTGAATTATCTAGCAATGATATTTTGGATGTAATTGTTCACGTTTATTGCAATTGTATATACAGTACAAGTAATCTTTCTGTATTGTCTTTCAATCGCGAGCATTTTTTGTGACAAATTTTAAGTTCCATCTTAGTCACGTCATCACTTCGACAATAAGTGAAACATAAGTTTTTGTATTGCACATCAATTAACCTTCAACAAATGTAAAACCAATTTTAATGTCCATTTCCCCTGAAAATAAATAAAATCTTGTCTGCATACTGTAATGGCACTCAATTCTGATGGAGCACAGCTGCCAAACATGGCAGCCATTAAATGTTAAATATATAATTTGCACATGTGCAAGCAGTGCAAAATTGTCTGTGATGAGGGTCTAGCTCAGCGCAGATTTCTCTGCGTTTTGCACTGGTCACGTGGCTAGTTGCACCTCGGAAGGAGCGTATTTAATCGTATTGCAGCACAGTGTGTTGTGTCGCCGTAAGAGAATATTTAATCTATCTCCCTGATGTTCCTTGTACAAAGGCAGGGTTACAGTAGCAAAAATTGTTTGTCTAATTAACAAGTTAACATTAAATACTATTTACACAATGACACACACATACGCGCTTATATTTGCATTTTAATTGTTTGTTTAGTGCTGCATCCACCTACATTTAACAAGCAAAATCTTTCAACTGCTCGTGGTCCAATAAGGTGGAATTAGAATTTTTTTTGTTCTTTCTGAAATTGTATACTTATCAGTTTCTTTTTGGTGGCAAGAGAGAGTACATTTACAATTATCAGTTATAATTTTATTTTGTTGACATAATTGAAATCTTTTTCTGTTGTATTTGGGTTAAAGTGTGTTATTTTAGTTTTGTGATTACAGTGATCTTAAGACTCGATTGTAAAATCTAGGTTTTCAGAGTATTTGTGTAATGCTTATATATCTTGTACACACGTAAACTGCACTATCATTCAATATTGCAAACTTTGTACACAAATATTATTACATTAAAAGTTATTTTTGTGTGATATCAACCTGATGTGAAAATGTTAAGTTAGTTTACTACTTTATGTTCTAAAGATATTGTTTATAATAGACGACTCAAGTTGTAATAGAACTGGCTGGTGTTGAAAGTAATTGCAATACAGTAGCTTCTATGGAGGAGAGGTCTTTGTTAATGCTAGTGGACAATTGATGAATGGGCTGGGCTGTTATAGTTGCAATTCTGGAATGCTACGGTATCACTTCTGTTGCAGCAATCATCTCTTTATTGCTTCGTCTCTGTGTTAGAAACATTGTCAAACAATGAATAATTATGCATGGGCAGTAATAAACTTGTCTCCGATCAGTGGTAACATGTTTCTTGGTTCTGTATTATATTTACTTAACTGTAGGCATTCTGCAATATCCTAAGAATGTAAGTGTAGAATGTTTTATCGCTCTGTCTATAGACTTGTTTTCTTTAATTTTTTACAGTTTATATTGTAAGTGGCTTTGAAGTGTAATATACTTGTATATATTCAACATGTATTTGTAGTAATAGTGACATGACATTCTTGTGATGTACGTATTTAAAACGATGCGCACTTATTGGCTGCTGTATCATAGCATTTTTTTTGTTCACTGCGAATGTTTCATTAGCATTAGGATTTAAATTTTTTAAGTGCAAGCATTTTGCTGTGCAGTACCGCAGTCTGCACTGCTCGGTGCAGCTGTGTCGCTGGTCGATAGTATTAACAGTTTGTGTTGTACGAGATGCTCTGTGTCGTAGGTGAAGTTGGTAACAGCAAGGTTGCTGGAACCTAGCTGTTTATTGCTGATGAGGTGATAAGAGTAGTTTAAATACGGACGTTGTTCAAATGTAGGAAACCATCTCTAGGTTTGCACAAGTTATTTACACTGTACATATTCCTGCTAGTCACGTAACTGTAGTTTAAAACATTAAGGAATTGAAAAGGATTACTTTTAGATCTGCTGTTGAAATTTCGTAATTGTTTTAACCTTTTATTTGTGAATTGTACCTGTCATTAGCCTATTACGGTTTTTCGACAAAACAGTTTTGAAATGTTTGGAGTTTACATAACAAATTCTCAGAATAGTTTAATTCATGTGATAAAAATTTTAATCCCCCCATAAACTTATAAAACACACATTTTGAAATATGTCTCTTGCGTTGCATGCACAAAATACAGTTTTCTGTATTTGAAGAGATTTGAGCACAAGGTTGTAAAGTTTAATATGTGATCATTAGCACTAGTAGACCTGAGCCAACTGTAGAACAGATTTAGATAATAGTTGGAATACTGGTGGTTCTTTGTGGGTTTGTATTAATTACACATTGTAACATTTTGCAATTCTATGTACACTGCTAGAAATATTTGAAATTAATAAATTAGTGTATTTATAAAGTGTGTTTGTTCATTTAGTGGACCCTCGGACTAGCGTTTGTCATTGAGAGGGTGAATGGCTGGTTCCTTTCTTTGCCACTTTTTCAATGATTGAGTAAAATGTGGGAATGACTTTCCACATTTGGTTCTGCTGAGCGAGTTCTCCTGTAGCCATTGGTATAGCGCATCTTGGGACAAGTGGCTCGCATTGTGCTGTGTCAATAACGATAAGGTTTGTTCAAAGTAGTTGGAACAATTGGTCCACCAACCAGACTGGATAAATTGTGGTCTGTGAGAAACACACGGGAGGCAACATTTTCATCTATTTGTCAATACAAACTGAGTTACGATAAAAAATAATAGCCACCATCTTAGTTGGAACAGTGTCGCCATCTACAGTGATTGTACAGTACGTATTGTTGGAAATGAAAACAGTATAGCCCTCACTTTGTCGTGCACACAGTTTTCTTCACAATTCATACTTGTTTCACTTTTAATTAAAGTATACTAGTGCTATAGCCTGTGGTTAAGTTGGCGTCTCACAATGCTGTGGTGCAGGTACAGGGGAAGGAAGGTAGGTTAGGTACGGAGACAAGACGCAGCCGAGAGCCGTGTAGTGGCCGTTATAACATTACAAACCCTCTGTGTATAGTTGTACACATGATGGTGGAAGGTGAAGGTGGTAGCCCGCAGAGAGCGGGAATAATAAAAATTGTGATAAAATGTTGTGGTGGAGAAGAGACAAATGTCTGCTCGAGCCGCTACAAATAACGACTGCAAGAGCAGCAAAGCACAGTGAAATCTCGTTACAAAGTACATGAAGAACACTTGAAATTTTACACTTAATACTGAACAGTTATTTAATGGAAAACTTTCTGTAGAAGTTCCAGTAAATTTACTAGATTGTGTAAAATACTTTAAAGTACTTTGTACTATACTGAGATTTGACTACATATTTTTATTTATATTTACTGTTTCACTGCAACATGCAGTAACTGGGAGAAATGTGTGTTTTCACGCGTGGTACCATTGCAATAGCAGAAATTTAGCATGGCCATTGGCCATTTTCTATCCACCTGCCTAATGGGACTTCTACCCCCTTGGACGGGTATAAAAGGAGGGCAAGGAGGTCAAGAAAAGCAGAGTGTTCTACTGCTCGACTCCCACTAAGTTCTCTAGGGGCTCCCCCTACCTCTCTCCCTAAGGGTTGTGGGCCGACCAGCACGCCTAAACTCTCCCTTCTAACCTCCAGGCCTTGCACCTACCTTCCAATCTGTGGTTGTGAGCCGACTGGTGCACCTAAACACTCCTACCACTACTTATTCTGCACTTAAAAAGAGTGAGGTGGGAACCCGAGGCACCCTAGATGGGCGCGACATATGGGAAGACGCCCTATCGCCTATTGTGACATGCCGGAACTTCCCCCTGGAACGAGAGTCCCGATAGTACAGTGACCACGTGTCTTAAGCATTTTCAAGTATTCGTGAATAATGTTCAAAAGCTAACTTCGTTCAAGTATTGTAAATAATTTGTGCTTCATACTTCGTTGTAAAGTGACTGTAAAGACATGTGATTTAGCATTCAATATAATGTAATTTTCAAAGCAAGCTAGTGTGTTATCCTTCACGTCGTATCACTTCCTGGAGATACATATAACATCCCAGGAGATACATATAACATCCCAGGAGAGTCCATCAAGGGACGCAAATTACAAGCCTCAATTGTGCGACAACAACTACTCCCGGCCAAGTATGCCACCTCTCGGGGTCATCCCCGCACTACAAAAACTACCAGTGCCCGAGCCCACACTAGAGGAACTTAGTGAACCATACTAGGCCCTTCCGGCCCCAGAGCAGTCTCAGACCTGCCCACGTGGGAAGATAAGGTTCTCGCAGATCTTTAGGGATATCCAATGATTACAGGTTACCTCGCTGAGCCCTATTGAAACACCGCCCTGCCCGGTGTTACCACACAGGCGGATACAGGAACTAATTGCAGACGACCGCGCGACCCCCAAACCCAAGAAGCTGTCATCCTCCAAGATGCAGCAGCGGCTCCTTTGAGTGATCACAAGGCCTGCCCCCAAACCTTTAAATTAAGAACAGAAACCCAGTCTCCCCGATAATCGCCCTCGAGGACAGAGATCGTGCACAGCCTACGCTCTAGGAATGCCACTCTCCTGGGGGCGTAGCTCCCCTCTGCCCCAACAGGTACGTCATAAGTCTCCGCTCTACTGCCCTGCTTCACTCCCTGTTGGGAAATATGCACCTCACTTGGCAATTGGGGTAAAATGGGTCACTATATTGCCAACATACACATAAAAGCATCACCAAAACTCTCTAACACCTTGGTAGCTAAAAAAGGGAATTTAAATGGCCGATACAACACAACTGGGCATTTAACAAGAGAATAAGCTAACATGGTGTTAGCTAACTGCCTGTTAGGTTGAAGTTGATACAACTGGCCCCAAGCCATTTTCATTTGTTACATAGCAGGGTTACGAAGTGAGAATTGCCATTTATATATCCAAACGGGTTCTGCTGTGATATGCAGCAAACTTAATGATATTGTTGAGATAATCTATGTTCCTATATAAATGTAGTGCTTATGCTCGAGTACCTTACATTCTGCAGTTTTAGATTTTCTTCTAGTAAAGAATATGTAAAATATAATATTATGTATTTAAAGGATGTTTACTAATTTTGTGTTGCCTAAGTTGCCATAAAGAAAATTTAAATTTAACACTTCTTTCGCAATAGGATCTTGAGTATTAGACATGGCTGTATTAATGTTAAGAAAATAGACATGGCTGTATTAATGTTGAGAAAATGCATCATCCTAAAGTATCAGTGCTGAAACATTCATCCAGTGTGCTTTAAGACTACAAAATAACTGTTCAGCTTCCGATATTTTATTATTGTCACATTACTGTGACAACAGACATAAGTTTACAATTACATCCGGTGTAAAGACTATTGCAACAAGCACCAGACACCAACAAAGTTAATAAACACAGACGCACTTGAACAATTCACAAGGCTGTGAGGTACTATTGCATTTTCAGGTCACAAGACTTCAATGGTGATGAGCTTCCGCTTCTTTCTTCCTGATCTCCGCCCACTTTGCCTTATTCGCTGGTGAGTTCGCTGCAGGAAAACAAAACAGTCGCAGCATAAACTTACACTCATTTAGTCAAGTCACTAGAGATAAATAATCAGCCTTGCCATGCAAAAGGTCAGGTAGTTCTGATTTTTGGATGTGTCTTACAACTTGGTCCCCTAATAAAAATTACAAGTTTTCAAAAACAACTGTAATAAATCATGTAAAAAAAGTCTGTTTTTATTAGTTTTTAAATTAAGAAAGCATTATAGAGGGAAAAAGTTAAAACAAAAATTCTAGATATAGTGTATTTAGTAGTGTTTGGTTATCAAAGGTGTAGGAATTGGGTAGCCAGTGTAGCAGTGTGGAATGTCCAGGAAACCTTGAGTACATGTGCAGAGCACTTATGCCAACAAGAACCTTGGAAGAAAAATTACTTAAAGACCTAAACCAATCTAAACAACCAGAAATAATTCATTCAGTGTCTCATTTAAAATCATTAATTTATTTAAGATTCTGGGATCATGGAAAATACTGAAAAATAATTTGTTTAGCTGACAAAACATAAGTAGAGTAAGGTAGTTGTGAGCCTTAATTTCGTATTACAACATCCTTGATAAATCATAACTAGCTTAAAAAAAAATACTTCCCAAAAATTAAAAAAAACATGTTGCGAAATATTTATAACAGATCAAGACCAATTAAAATCGATAATTGCTGGCAAATAACGTAATTAATTAAGCAAATAAAATTTCGTTACTACGATCGTCCGTCTGGCTACTCAATGTTCTTATATAGCTTCAAACACACATTATCTCTTGGTTAGATAAATATTAAAATTGTCCGCGGATATACTCTAACTCTCCCGAGTGGTAGGCATAGAGCTTCTAGGAAAACTCAAGACTGATGAGTATATTTTGATAGCCATTCCAAAAGAAATCTAAAATCTTTAATATATTGGAATTTCAAAAGTCCGAGAAGGAAATAAAACATCAATTTAGCTGGTAGAAAATAGTTTGACAAATCTGAAGCTGTATGAAAAGATCGGCATCATACCAGTCCTCACGTCCGAAAGTGGTGATGGCGTCATACTAGGGTCAGCAGATTCTTTCTTGTTCACTCATATAAATTATTAGAGGTCTCGTGGACTCTTCTAAATATGCCCACGGCCATCCTAGCCTTCACTTACGTTTTTGGCCTTCAAAAACTAACAAAAATTACTAGGATGGCACTAGCTTTAACGAAGCTAGCGATGCGCGGAAAAAATCGCGTCATTCCGGCATCGAAGCTGGCCAAAAACTTCCCTAATCTCCTACCCCTCGCTTTAGGCTTAACACAGCCCCTTTTGCATACCTATTGAGGTTTTACTGGGGTTTGAGAGTATGAAAACCCAATTGCGTGACGACTCAAAACACGAAAACAAAAAGAAATACATAATTCAAAATAAAAGAAATTAAAAATAAAATTAGAATTTTGGATGTGAGTCCTAGCCTTAAATAAAAAAAAAATTAATAAATAAAGCACCAAAATTAACTAGGCAGGTGCATTCATTAACTAACTTATCTATCCAAAGAGAATTTAAGTTACATTAAATATCATGACAAATACAACGTAATCTCAAAGACAATATAACCTGAAAAGAAAGTGTTAAAAGAAAATAATTTAGTACATAAGTATCATACCAAAAACTAATCTTTCTATAGCCAAATGCTACATAGATGACAATATTCTCTAAAAGTTTTATGCTTAACATATACTACTACAAAAGCAGGTCATCTTAAAACAAGGCATGACTCCAATGCTTCATTTTATGTAGAAGTGGCAGAAAAATATTTTGATGTCGTCTACAATCCTATGTTCTGGCCGGTATGTATTTTCATTATTTTCAAAGGTACATTCAAGAACAAACTATTTTCTCTTACAGTAACCAACGCACCACCTTAGAAGCACCCGGCAGGAATAAAAGGCCAACCAAATCAAGTCACAGTTCGGTTGGAGAAAGAAAAAAAAACTGGATAGTCACCACAACCTTTGCAGGAAATGTGTTAATAGACAACTACCGGTATTCGATAATTTGAGGAGCAAACATTCAAAACCAGATGTGTCCAAAATCCATAAAATTAGTAAAATGCCCTTTATAAATAAATAAGATGTGTTACGAGTATGAACTCAGACTCCATAAAAAAACACATGTCTTATTGAAATGGATATGTTTATTCTCAGTTAGTGCTACAAAATATAATGTTTAATTCACTTTTTTCCACAGCTAGATAAGGTGGACATGTCTGGTTTTGAAAATTTGCTCCTCCTCTGTCTTACAGAGACATGGCTAAACAACCTAAGTATTAATTCGTACTACACAATATACAGATCTTATTGTGGTCCAAATTTAACCTCAACGTTCCGTGGTGGCGTTGTCATCAGCTTGAAGTCTTCATTTTCAAAATCAAGACGTCTCTATTTGAATCACCAAACATTGATGCACTATGGTTAGAACTCACGACAAACTCTGACTCAAAAATGTTATTAGCTGCAATTTATGCACTTCCAACAACTGCTGTGCAAGGCTACCTAACTTATTTCAACCACATCAAGCCGTTCCCAGTGAATTTTGCCGGTAAAATAATCATTCTTGGCTACTTCAATGTGGCGGGAATAAACTTGTCATCTAACCATACACAAGATATTATTTATAAAAACATTTGAGACAAATGACAGGCACTTTTAGATTTTGTAGCTTCTGCCAAACACCACACGTCCCAATAACAATCAATTTGATTTATGCTTCACTAACCAAACCAAATCACTATTACGTCAGTTAATGAACTGTTAATTAAAGATAGTTATCACCGTGCTCTATTTATGTATTAACACTGAACTACCATTAACTAAACAATTACTTCTGAGACATTCTAAACTTGATTTTGGCAAAGGTGAGTACTTAACTATACATATTATTACAAAAACAGGACTGGTCAAATGTTTTAAATCTTACAAATTTAGATGAAAAAGTTCCATTTCCAATGGCATGTCCAAAAAAACCGCCTATAAAAAAGCTGCCAGCTAAATGCCCTTTCTGGTTCTCAAAAACCTAATAATTTTTAAAACATAAAAAATATCACTACAAAAAATTCAAGAACTCAGGATGCCAGACATTACCAGCTCTTCTGACACTATAGATGCACAGAAAAGCAAATATTAAAATCAGAAATATATAAATGGCAACAATCAATAAATAAAAGAATTAAGAAGAACCCCAAAAATGTTAGTACTACATTAAATCTCAAACAAGACATCAACCCAATCACCACAATAAGGATACCGGTAAATTATGAACCTATCACAGATCCTCAAAAAATTGCTGATGAATTTGCTTAACAATTTACCATTACATATACTCAGAAATCTGACATACATTTAAATTCTAATCCAAGTTCCTACTCCACTTCTGCCCTGTACATATTTGCGATAGTTTAGTAAAATAGAGCATTAAAAGGTTAAAATCCTCCCTCTGCTGTAGACCTGATTCAATAGCTAATTTCATAGTCAAAGGCTGCTCAGATATTATAATCCCCATATTAAGGCCTCGCTCTTTAGTTTTGCAGTGGTTTAGAAAATATTTTTTTAACCCACATTACTACCCTATATCAAAAATTCATTCTCACAGATTTAACACGTATGTATCATCGTTTGTAGCTGAATTTTTTCGCTGCAACAGACCAAACTGATTTTTAGAGTTTTGTCCCTGAAATATCATATTTTGTTGCCAAAATGAAGCAAAATAATTTTTTGCTATCAAAAGGTATTACTGTACACAGTCTCAAATTTTTTCAAAGCAATTGGTTAAAAAATATTTGAGTTATTTGCAATTGTTTGAAATAAATGAAAGACCATTGCATCAAGTAATATTTTTTCCACGTGCATTAAAACTGGAATTTACCCCTTACTTTGGAAAAAAGCCACCACGATTCCAATCCACAAAAAAAGAGAACATCAACTACAGACCAATTTCTCTGTCATGTACCTTTAAAAAAAAATTAAAAACCACAAGCATCTACTGTTTCATACACAAAACATACTTTTTCATTATCAGCATTAACAGTAAGCAACTTACCAGAATTTTTAAGCCCTATATATCATGATAGGGTTGCCACTGATATTCTTAATTTTATTTCCCTGACTTTCCTTGTCCAAAATGTAAAAGTTCCCTGACTTGTACAAGTTGCTGGTATGAAATTTAAAAAAATATTTTTATTAAGTTGTAACAGAAATATAATAAAAGGGAAATTTTATCTTCGTTTGGAATTAAAATTGTTACTAAGAATGGAAAAATATTTCACAAAAATAAATTAACATAACTGTAGACATTTAAAATATTAAGAAACAAAACTCACCTCAACAGTAGAGAGCTAATCTCAAAATATATAAATTTTCTTCACTGCAAAATGTAGGCACTTTACAATTTTTTTTTAATTGTCCCAAATCCACGTCTAAATCATCAAGAAAGTTTTTTTTTTCCACGCATTCAAACACTTTTCAAATTTTTTAAATTTTCAACCTTCTTTACCATTTGTTCTTCGGCTACCTTAGCTTCAAGTCTTATTTTCTTCTTCTCGTCTTCAAGTTTTTGCAGGGTTTCAGAAATTTTTCGTTTCGCTTTTTGTGCTTCTTCATTTGCAACATGCAACTTTTTTTTATCTTCTAAATACTGAACATATCTTTTGTGTGAATATTTTACAGATAGTAACATTTTTTGTTCAATGGGAA
>PNEQ01032619.1:0-23288 GCA_003012365.1 Medauroidea extradentata
TTTCATTTTCTTCAATAAATTGCTCTATTCAATTGAGATGTGGTGCCTATGTTTTAATGACGAACCTACGAGAATCTACATTGTGATAAGAAAAGGTATCTCATGCAAATAGAAATTATCTTACAAATTAATCCTTTCTCAACTCACCTTAGTCACCTACATACAGAAAGTCACACAGACATCATCATCACTAATAATATGTTAGAGAGAGTCTAGGAAAGTGATCAGGCTAAGTTGAATACTATTAAGTTATGGGAGTTTATTAAATTTCATACCTGGAGTTTATGGCAAAGCTGCAATTTTAATGCATATTTTAGCTTCATGGAAAGTAATTTAAATTACTAATTTTATATATCGAAATAGCAGTAATATTATTCAGTAACGATAAATGTGATCACCAGGTGTCCCAAGTTTTTCCTTTCCAAGAAGTGCTAAAATAAACCCTTGTGTTTTGGTGTTGAAAGTTGGCTGCCTGTGCAGGAAACAAATAAGGAAAGACAAAGAAAAATAATATAATCTAGTTGGCCTATGTGGACTAATTAGCAGTGGGCATCTTTAAATTGTGAAATTTAGTGTATTTTTACGTAAAAGGTATTAACTCTATTATGTAAGAGTTTACATTGGTCACTAACCTAATTTAATTTGTTTGTTAAGTACTTAAATGTTATTGTTTTGTTTTAAAAATATAAACACTTTTATACATTTTAAATTTCATTTACTTGGGGCACTTTGCACAAGACGAGATGGGAAAACTTGGCTTGTGGTGCACTGCTGTTGAATTTATGATTTGTGGACTGAGTATCTTTAGCTGTCCCGTGTGTTTCCTCCGTCTTGTTCCTGATGTCTTAAGTCATGCCACACCACAACATAGCAGCCGTTGTACGGTTTGAATTTACCAGTAGCTACAAATTAATTTTACCTTTTCATAGTGTTTTCAATGGTATGATTTTAAAGTTGTTCAGATATTGAGACGATTTTTTGATAAAATGAAGTGTACGTGAAAAGCAGTAAAATTTTAAAGTCTCCCAAAAAAAAAAATGAGAATGATCATGGAGAAATAACTCAGTTGTATCTTTTTGCCAACCCACTCATGAATAAAACCTCTTTGGACTGTAGCCTGTACATACAAAATAATTATCATGGCCTGCCTTTAAGCTTTCACTCAGGTATTGTGGTGGCACATATCAGCTTCGTGCAGCGACAACAGGTGGGACGATACTGGCCCCATGTAATGTGGCGACAAAATGTGGTGGCACGTATACGTGCCTGAGAGTGCTACGCTCCGACAAGTAGCTGTTCACGTGTTCTATTACAATGTCCAACAAAGAAAAATTGTAAACTGATCAGTTCTCATAGATGTCCGGCCTCAGAGGTGAGCTACTCTTATCTCTGGGTTTCGCGGTATCGAAAGGTGGACGCATACAGAATGGTAGTCAAACACGTGGTTCAATCAACAGCCCATATTTATGATGTTTTTCCCACCAAAATTCACGCAACTGCAATTACATTGGCACATACAATCTTCTTGTACATAAACACAAAATTAAATAGAAAGATAACTGAACCAAAACAAAACAAATCTCAAAAGAACCATAGCACGTGCTGAACTAAATCATAACCGATAGTGGGCCGGCCACGCGGTTGATACTGCCGTAAGCTTACATTATAATAATGAAAATGAGTTAATAATGAGACACTCTAGCAAGTCTTTAGACCATCTTCCATCGCAGCCCCGTGGCTTTCGTTCGCGTCCTTTGGCTTACCACGTGTTAACACTTGTGGGACGCGACAACACACGTCCGGCTTCCTCGACCGTCAAGAACAGAGTGACCAGCTACAGCAACTGCAATGGCGTCCCAAGATACCATGGCGGCCTACCTTCCGGTAAAATGTTCTATAACATTCTAGTAAGATCAAATAATCGGTCTGGATACAAAATAAACAAACTAAAATTACCGAAAAACCTGCAAAATTCTGCTGAGAATAAAGACATATTTTATTATTCTGCTGAACAATTATTACAATGAAAATTATATCAAATAAAGTCTTGGCATCGGACATTGCCGGCTGTACACCTCTGTGAACCTCTATCGGTGTCGCCCCGTGGCACCAAAACTGGGCTGGCCGAACTCATCTACACATCTTTAAAATAAACACCAAAAACTTTCCAACAGCAATAACTTTTGAAGGACCAATTTCTCCTAAAATTTCTTAGAGTCCAAAGTTGCTTGAAATTTTATGCTGTTTCAGAAAAGTCCACACAAGACATAATTATTTTTAATTCACGTGCTGTCTGAAAACATAACTTAGCACAATTCTAACTCAAAGCTTGAGAACACATTATTTGACATTAAAACATTACAATGAGAAAACTTATCACTAGCAATTGCATCCAGACGTGGTTTTCTGTTACTGTACTGTTTCGCCAGGCCCAATAGCGGTTTCACATTTACAGAGAGTGGGTTTTATAGGTAATACCCTGTTCAGCAAATTATAATGTTTAAATTATTTAACCAAATGACTTTCTTAGAAGATTATTAAGCTTAAGATAACATCATGGAACTCATAGTGAAACAATTACTACTGACTTACAACTGTACAAACACTAGCAGTTTAACCATCTATAGGCAATGGCTTAAAGTAGGGTGGCTGGGCAACACATTGGGGCTTTGAAATTAAAAAGGCATCATTACTACCCTACACCTAACTGACGCTAGGCCGACCAGCTCTTGGTTCTGAAGTGTCAGTAACACTGGCTAGCATAATCTATGGAAACAAATAAACATTAACAGGGACTCTACAAAACCCTAAAAACACAACTGATTAGTCAAAAAAGTATATCCCAAGCGCAGGCTGGTCACTTCACAGTATTGTATAAAGTTTGTGATGTGGGAGAAGTGGCATTACGGGTTCGTATCCCGTGCAAGACTTTGTGATGGGAATTACTATGACATCATACGAGCATATTGCGCGTGCTCTTTACACTGAGCTAAACAATTTATAGTACACTATTATTGAGTATGCTAGCTGTTAAATGCCTTCATCACATATTTTACCCAGAGTTATTGTTTATGTTACACAATTTCATGCTGGCAAAGCCACAGTCGGGCAGTTATTTTATAGAGAAATAAAGATAAATTAAAAGCAAAGTGTTCTGCAATTAAAGTACGCTCAACGAAGTGGACTGGATAAAGCTGTTTATATTTGTTCATATAAAGATACACAGAGAATATAGTAACACCATCAATTAATACATAATAAAAACTTATTTACTTTTTTCTATAGTACATGCAGGCAAAACTGCAAAGGGACAGCTAGTTATTTCATATTCCTAAATGTACGTTTTAGAGTTAATTTGCACCCACTTAGATGAATGTTAAGCTGATAACTTCTTGTTATTTTTAATCAAAACAAAATTTCCCTCTTTAATAAACTGAAATATAATATAAGCATATACAGTATTTTCATGGGTTTGAATAATAACTAACCCAGACACCTAATTGTTTTTTTTCTTCGCCCAACTATAAGTACTGTTAACCAATCTGCTATTACAGGTAACAGGATAGCATAAATAACTTAAAAAGACACTATTCAAAATAAAATATAATTCACCAAAGCTAATAACTTGAAAAAACAAAAGCAGGCTAGCAAAGAACATTCTCTGTGTTAAAAATACTAACAGCATTAAAGCAAAGACATTACATTATAAAAAGATAAATTGCCATTTTCCCAATACCCCTCTTCTCCCTCCTAAGTGAACATCTGTATTAGCATCAAACCTCTCAAAGTCACTCGTAAAATTACTTCTTACATCAACAGATAAATTTCGGTAGTGCTGCTTTGCCTTTTAACACTCACTAATTTAAATTGCTACTTCAAATACAACCAGTTGTGTTTTCTTATCTTTTCGATGACAGCTAATAGAATCTTAACAATCAAATACTGAACACTTGAATTTCTTTTTCCTACACCTGTGTTTCCTTTAACAGCTTTTTTACTAGAACTCCAATGTCAACAGAAGTAACCTCAGAAAGGTTATCTATAATCTAGATCTTCTAAATTAAAGTTCAAAAGTGCTTTGCCATCGGTTTTGGGCTTTCGTCCACTCTTACTATTCTTGCTTTCAACTCTGAAAACATCTTAAAAAAGATTCACACTCATTTGAAAAATGCCAATTTGCATTTCATCAGTGGGTCATTAAGACATTGCTTCACATTATTAACAGGTTTTGTCTACGGAAGCTTGCCAATCTGAATGTACTTTTTATACTGTATAAAAATATTGCTCTTTTAGTACAAGCCACATTTTCCACCCACCTCGTGGAACAGAATTTTAGAGGGAAATATGAAACACCAGTCACAGTTTGAAAATCTGTACGTCTTGCGAGTGAATCATATAAAATGAAGTAAATGTCTATGAAAAGTTTTAACATCCCATTTCATATCCATAACATTTTTTTTAACGGCTTCATTCAAAACATGAAGACTACATGTTCCTATATTTTGAAGTTCCTTACCATGTGGATTTGCCTCCATTTTGTTTGTACTTTCTAAAAAAGCTTAAATTGACATTAGGTCATTGACACTTGTACATTTTCTCCCTTCATGGAGTGCAGACCATTAAATTTACAAAGCAAGTCATCAGAAGTGGCATGCTCTAGAGGTACTATATGGGAAAGTCATACCTCTTCTTTTCTCCCTCCTTCATTACATGATAAAGGCACAGTCGCTTACAAAACTATCACTGGCCGGCGCAGGCAAACCCCCCCCCCCCCCAACCGCCCAGGGCCATTGCCAGACATGGCGGAAACAAAGACGATGGCTGGGAGAGAGTGGAGGGGAAAAGACAAACCATGTGGCTTTCTTTGCTTTGCAGCCAGACATGCTGCAAGTTGTACATGACTATCTTACAGTTATGGGTGGGGATAGCGTAGCTGTAGCCACGAGCGACGTACATTAGACAAGGCAACTGCAATTGATGTGCATGCACACAAGCACAAGTGCGAGACAATGTGGCTTTAATGGGGGGGGGGGGGGGTGAATGGATATTGACTAGCGTGGACAGTCAGTAGTCAGGAGGGGTGTTATCTATTTTTAGCAGCGTGTTTCTTACAGTACAGCACTCACCAAGGAAAATGCAACACGGATAACTAACAAGTGGAACATATAATTTTCAGCAGATTTTCCTTACATTTTCCTCCCAAATTTTTTAATGATTCCTCAAAAAAGGATTGTAAAAACAGGATGTTCATAATAAAGAGGGTCGTAACAACTGCATTTTACTGTATTGTAATACATCATAGATGTACACTGTGTCGCAACTTTAAAACTTAAAAAATAAAATATATATAGCATGCACCAATCCCCTTAACAAGCGTCATTGTAAAAGAAGAAAACGAATGGAAAGCTTTCGCACTGGTTCAGTGTCCCTAGCACTTTCTTGCTTCTGGATATTTTATATATTAACATTTTAGGAAAGTACAGTTGCATTGCATAATGGACGACTTGATGTACCCGGCCACTGATGTCACCACATCATGTGACAAAAGAGGATAAGGGATGAACTGTTGGAAACAGAAGCGCGTCAGCCGCGACTTTCACTGAACCATATGGGAAACATTGGGCCAGTCTTGTGTTTATAGCTTGTAAAGCAAAATGGTTAAATTATGTTTTGTTCCAGACTGCAAAATTTTTTGTTTTACCAAAGGAATAATATTTCACACATTTCCACGGTATGTTACTCTGCTCACCTAGTATTTTGTACACAAACACTGGTAAAGGTTAACAAATGTTGCATATGCAGTTATTCATGAAAAATACACATTGGATAATCACTTGGGCGTAAGTAAATACTGTTTTACGAATAAAGATTCGTCTTCATAATCTTACATGCTATCATATTATCCTTGCGTAAAAATAAACGGCAATACGGTGATCAGCAAAGGTGCGGGCGAATACTACTGCCCTTAGGCCTAAATGGTAAAGCGGTAAAAATCGGAGGCGAGTGTTAACGTAATTTATAAGTGGACTTCATGTCACCCCTAATCAGTGCTAAAGACCTCAATGATAAGCGCTGACCAACAATCTCTCTCACTCACTATTTCGTTCATATTCACTAACATCAACTGTCAACAAATAAGCAGTTCGCATCAGCGAGCCCTTGCATCCTTATAGACGGAAGTCATAGTTCATATAGGAAGAACCTGAATAAGGTGGTGATTTCATACACGTATATACTTCTCACCTAAACTTTGTGTACAATAAGACAAATTCAACACCTAATTTAATATTACATGTAAATCTTGATCCTTGTTCCCACGGGACTCTAATTAGGCAGCGCTATTAACATCAACATATTCAGTAATACAAAAATTGTTTTCAGTGCCCAACACGACAGTTTCTGTGTTCAGTAAGCGGCTGCAAGAAGCGCTGGAAAAACATAAGAGGTCGGTACTCAAAATACACGAAGAACAAAGTTCACCAGTTAATAAAGTAAAACAGCAAAATAATACTACCTACCACCTAATCTACAATTTTTAAACACATTTCTGAGGCCTCTTTCTTACAAAGGCGACATACTTCAATATACACGTGAAAGAACATAGGAACCTTCACCTACTATTATTCCCGACAGAGCCTTGACTGAGGAAGAATGTTTTTGAATTACTTGACCCAGATAAGGGATGTTTACGTAGTGTTTTGCCATGCGTGAAATGTGACTGATTCACAAACACAACAAACTGTTTAAAATAGGAATTCTTCATTTAGCAGAAAGAATCCTCTGTAGTTCTTAACGGTATGGAAGTGATTGCAGCTTTATCACAGAGCTGTGCTCATTCACGGAATACACATCACATGCATACTTCCCAGTCATCATTGTCTAGAGTCATTCTAAAAAAATTCTAAAAACAGTCAGGAAATGTGTTTAGTTCTTTCATAACATCAAATATGCCATAATTCCTTCCTTTTTCAACACACTTTTCTTAGCTTCACCTGTATGTAAGCCTACGTATGAGATGTCGATCACATTTGAATGCAGCCCTGCTCCTCCATCTTTATGTGGTGATGACAATAATCAAGTGGGACTGTATCCTGTTTTCCCCAGTGTTTTTTTAACCCCCCCGCCCTGTGTTCACCTTAGTGTGGGTTGGTTCTTCAACCTCGAAGTGGAGAAGAGTATAAAAGGAGGGGGGAATGAGATGTGAAATCGCTCAGAGGCGTGTGTGAGCTTGGTCTATCTTTCAAACTTTCAAGCTTACCAGGAACCTTTAGTAATATTCGTCATCGCTGTGTGCGCTACAGTCACTTCTGCATTCGGCTGTTCCTTTCCCATTTTCACGTGCGCCTGCACTACCTTCCTCCCTTTTTCTTCGACACCTTCCTTTGTGGTCTGCGGGCACTGCCAGTCAGTCCCTTGTGTGGCTCGGGTGGGTCCGCTTCGGGTCGTAGTTGTTGCCAGCCGAAACAATGGTAAAGACTTTTAATTCTGGATCGTGTAGGTTCTCTCCTCCATATGCATTGAGTGCTTTAATTGGATTGTCTTGCCTGATTACCTTGTACAAGAGCAGTAACTGTAATACATAATGTATTTCATACAAAGTTTCATGTTTCATTGGTAATGAGCTAGTGCCTTGTCTATAGTAATGTGCTTAGGCGTGGTTTGGAGACAGTGCAGGGTACAATTTCTCTTTACTGAAACTCATAACTTATTTCTCCACATCAATAAAAAAAGCCCTATCAGTCTCCAAACATTACAATTACTATCACTTGCACTGATATTTCATAGCAATGTGAATGTTTGTTTGCACTGGTTAATTTGTCCCAGTCATTTTCAAATTAGTATTACAGTTTCGTCAAAAAACTTTCAGTATATTCTACTAATTTTATACTTCAGTATCCTTAACTTTTTTGTAATGCTTTGTTTTTTTCTGTTACAATGTACTTTAAAAAAACCATAAAAACACTAAACTTTCACAACACTCCAAGCCTGAAGGGACATAGTTTAAAGAAACAATGCTGACCACTGGATACGGATGAAAATGAGCATTAATAAGATTACCTGTCGACTACTAGCACTGCTACTAAACATTCTGCCATTGAGCTCTAGGTGACAATAGAAGACCTACTGTTTGATACAATAAAATTCTCTTATCTCAGACTAACTATACATACGTTCACAATCATGTGACCCTCATTTTAAATTTTAGTAGATTCTGTAACAACCACTGCATTATTTTCATGTATATAGAGTATATTACACTGAAGCCTCCCACTTTTGGTTTCACACTTATCAAGGAATCGAATATAATTGTTGTAAAATGCAGGAAAGTGTAAAAAAAAAGAAGAGAGAAATTTTTAATATAAAAGCAGCAACGGAGACAGCAAAAATGAAGGTACAAAATGTAGGAAGGTTTAAGACTGATAGGCGTAAGAAAATTGGTTCCATTGTATTTAATATAAAAAACCTGATAAAATATAATTTATATATGGAATTTAGAGTAGAAAGGTTCTGACAGCATGTAGATAAGGCCAGACACACAATACTAGTTCAACGTTGTAATACAAACACAACTTTTGTAACATGGGCTTACCTGAACTGGCATGGAACTTGGTCCAGACATAGCGGACACCTCCAAACTGCGCACTCGTGCAGTGACTCTGTCCAAGTCTTTCTGCAGATGCATCACTGTGTCACGAATCTTCTCCGAGATATTTGCATTCAACTGCTCGGGATGCCTGCTCCCGCTGCCTGCCAACACAAGCACACTGGACTACAGTAACTGGGCACTGCAGTCAGGCCAGGACACTGTATACTGAACTGTTCCGTTCCATGACAGACATTACACGTCACTCACTTCTGCTGCTTGCTAAATAGTTCCCACATAATGTCACATAAGAGAATGTCGCTCATCATTCAGAGTTCACTAAATGGCAGTGCCACTGCCAATATCATATTTACAACTTCCCAAATAAATATCAAATACTCAAAATGTATGAACTAGGTAGAGGACTAATTTTGAATTACAGTACCACCAAAGTCTACTGATCAAAACAACGGGATAGTGTCTAAAAAACTATTTAATATTTACATGAGTCTTCCAAATTATTTCCACATCAAACACAACCACGCAAAGTAATAACTCAGTGATAATTTTAATTCTCAAACTACTAAGCTTTAAAAATACGATATTTTCAAATGCCTCTATAAAAATTGAAAACACAACTGACAAGTGTAAGAAAAGTGATTCCATTGCATTTAATATGAAAAGCTGGTAGAATACCATTTCTATACAGAATGTAGGGTAGAAGTGTATGTGTATGACAGAGTCATAAATGTTTTGGTTAGCTGCCATCCGCCAAGCATTATTGTGTGTGTGGGAATTTTACACGGACTTAAAAAATTGATGAAATTTAGTGAACCTGGTTACGTAAAAGCTAGCTCGTGAAATTTAACTTTGTTAATGTATGCATAATTGCAGATTTTTTAGTTAATAACAAAGATTTCATTGGTGTTGATTTGAGAGGAAAGAAGACGACAAGGTAGCTCTCACACATTGTGACGTTTTAGTGAATGGTTTGAGTATATGTCAGTTTAATTCAAATCCAGAGTGATAGTAACGTACTTCTGATTCATTTTATTGTTTCAGATATAGTCTAGAATAATAAATTTAGATTTGAAAAGTCAGCAAAATGAACTTCGCACATGTCGAAAAAATGAACCTACCAAGCTAACAGCTTAAATGCATTCAACTTAACATGACACAGACTGGTGATTCCTACGTGTGAGAGGCCTTGTGAGCTGCAACCTGTTGCACGGTCATCACTTGGCTAATTTCGCAAGACTCCACCCACCCCTCGTGTTATCAGAAAATCACAGGTGCCTTAAACTAGACTATTGGCTAATGCCATTGCCATAGGCAGTGAAACAGCCAAAAACACTACAGCTGCCAAGATTTTGTCGTTACATATAATGGAAAACCGTGTAGTGTTCAACATAACCTACCGTATTTACCCATGTACTACATACACCCATGTAAAACCTGTACCCCACTTTATCAACTCTCTCTCTCTCTCTCTCTCTCTCTCTCTCTCTCTCTCTCTCTCTCTCTAGAAACAGATTTTTTTCACAGAACAGTTTCAATTTGCATCAAAAACATAATTAAATAAAATTTTAAATTAATTAAATATATAGGCAATGTCTTAAGAATATAATGCCCTCCCTTAAGTATAAATAGTAGAGATGGGACAGTTCCATTTTTATTTTGATTCTCAATTCTAGCCATATAATTCTCGAATACTTTGATTCTAAGTAGGTAGCTATGAGAAATTTAAATTTCAAATAGATGCAGTTCATGAAATAACTTAAGCCGAAGATGATAGTAATATATAATGAATTTATTTAAATTACTGTGACACGTCTGTTGTATCCGGATGACGACGACGGACGGACAGATGGAACAGTCCCTGTTCCGGGCAGCCACAAATTAATGTGACGCCACTGTTGTTCACCAGGGGTGAATGATGAAGATAACTCCAGAAATGTTATACCGTTTTACCCATGTACCACCCGCACCCCGTATTGTCAACATACTCTTGAAAAAAAATTTTTTTTCACTATTTTGTTTGATTTTAATTTACTTTTGCGTAAAAAAGTAACAAAATTATACCACAGAAGCATAGACCTGTGCGACATGGTATTGTCAATATGCTCTTTTAAAAAAATAATTTTTTGTTTAAGTTTTAATTTAATGTACTTTTGCATAAAAAACAATGAAATTATAACCCAGAAGTATAAATACTGCACGGAACACGGGCGAACGAACAATGGTAACGTATTCTGCACTCTGTTACCTACAAGCCGTAACTGAAGAGTGCGCTCAGCAGCACTGTACTGTGGCACATTCTGACGGAGCCACGAAACACTATCTCGGCCTCAGCGCTGCTTGTGCGTGCGTAAATACCTACTTATTCATCGGACCAAACAAGTTATATAATTCATCGTCAATCATCATCGTTGTAATATGCAGACTTGAATAAAATACACAAAATGTATAAATACAACTCGTCGGCACTGAAAAAATATTTTAAATGTCTGCACTTTAAATTAGAAACTAAAACAAAACTGTGACATTATAACAGTAAAAAAAAAAACTTTAAATTTTTTACTAACAGTGAATGATCGCAACAGTTTAGCACTCAGTTTCACTATCTAAACACAACCCCTTGCAGTAACACGCTGAATGCGCGTAGGCAGTAGGGGTGGTGGTTGCGGTGGTGCTGGCTCGGCGCAGCTAGGCACGGCCCGGCGCTGCCTAGATTGCTGGAGTTCGGCAAGTCCCGGAGGGCGACCATGGCGCCACGAACTGTACGCACGGCACAGGGCATGGTTGACGGTAATGCCAGTGTTGTGTATATTTACATCTAATAAGCTACAATCTGATATTGTGTATATACCTATATTTCTTTTTCAATAAATGCTTCCAGCAGTCTGTAATGTATACCATTTTTCCAAGCCTTATTTTTCATCCAAAACCTTGATTTACGTGTATGACCCACAACCCAAGCTTTTCAATTTGGTTTTTGGAAAAAATGTGCAGGTGGGACATGAATAAATACGGTACATCTATTTTTTTCTCTTAGTACTCCATGCTCGGATAGCATAAGTTTTATCACGAGAGAATTGGTAAACAAAGTAGGCCCTAACAAAAAAAATTTTAGTCATTCTCATTTACTGATTTCCCATCGGCGGAATAATAGTTCGGACAAGTGCAGTAAATTATTCATTATTTAATATAATTGGGGACAAGCTATGTCATCCAATTGTCAACTATTGCAGTGTTTGGTTGCACACTGCACTACCACCCACAAAGCTAGACCAAGGGCTCACTGACCGGGCCGCATTCAGACATGTCTCTGTACGTACCGCCAAGCGTCTGAACTCTGACCTGCCTGCCAGATGAATCACACCCCAGATGAGGCGAACTCATCATCTACTTGAAATAAAAAAAAAAAAACCAAGAAAAGTTGTTCAAAATTAAATTCTCTTTAAAATGAGTCCAAACACGATACAAATCAAATAAAATTTACACTTATATTTTATTACTTTTAAGCTTGCCTTAGCAGTTAAATTAAAATTTTGAATAACATTTTAATGTTAATTTCTCTACTACCATCCCCAATTAATTTGTGGGATCCCGCAATATAAATCCTCAAATTTGATTACCAAAGAAACAAAATTTAAGTTGTTACAAACAAAAAAATAATTATTAAGCACACATAGTATAAAAAATTTTTTTAAAAATTCCTACGTGATATGAAACTGATTATAGGCTACGTGCCAATGCAAGTCACATTATTTTGAGTTTCATTTCTTTACTTGCTACTCATAATTGTTCACACACACACTTAACTTTTAGGTTAATATTTGTCATTCAAAAAACTTTAACATTCAGAACAAATATGAATAATTAAAAAAAAAAAGTCCTATTTCTACAGCACACTAAGAAACTTAAGTTACACAATGAATGTAACATATTCAAAATCACACTATGCATATGGCACATCAAAACTAACTTCAATGTGTTTTCATATTTTTATAAGATAGGCATTGAACCCACGGATATCGGCGTACGTGACTAGGTGCAGTGTATAGACGGTCACCAGGTTAGTCTGGAGGAGAAAGAAAATTCAGCTGAAGTTGTTTAAATAGTCGTTTGAGTGAAATATACTTGCCTCCAAAAAGTGAACCGAGCTTATTGCTGGGAAGCATTCAATCACAACTTAGCTAACCTGTAATTATCGATCAAGAACGGCTTCTTAACTTCTGTGTATCTTGTCAAGTAGATGACGTGGCAACTCCAGAATTGTTGGATCCAGGCAATGCTGTCATGCTAGTCTACCAAGCCAGCCGCCATCAGCACGTCCGCTATTTGGCGCTCACATTTTTCTGAGAGAGCTTGCAAATTCTTTGTGAACACGTTCATTTATTAAATTTGAGACATTCAAAAATATTTTAAGAAACTTATTACGGTAACGAATTATTGGATTGCGATTGCTGTGGGAAACTTTCTGTCCCATCACTGAATGTGCCACTGAGCTGTTTATGTACAATATCATGTTAAGCAAGTGCCGTACAAAAGTCGTCTAAAATGTAATGTAAATCTCTGCAGTTAGGCCTAACTATTTTTGTCTTAATCATAATGTATTTTGTACAATGTGAATTTTATAAGCACAAGGTTTTTATTTAACGTGCATTTTGATTGCGTGTAGGCTTGTGTTGTTTCTGTCCCTTGGTACCACACCATTGTCTAATATGTGAGAACAAAACATATCACAGTAATGAATTAAATAAACTGATTAATTTTAATGTTAATTAGAATCGCCAAGTTAGCCATTATGAACAGTATGTGTTTAAGAATTACGAACTGACCAGTAAATTTGTTTTTTATTTAACGTATTTCGAAACTGTCATTCCATTGAAACATAGATGTTAAAAAAAAGTTTTTACACCAGTTTATTATTATCGTCATAACAGATTGTAACGTTCCTTCAAAGTTAGTATCTCAGGAAATATGTATGGAAATTTAAGTTGCTGCGGTCTCCAAGTCGTAAAAATATTGTCTCGTGAAAAACGTAAAACTTAAATACCCAACCCAATCTACAAAATAAATTTTTCCCTCCCAACGGAAGTATGATACCAAAATAAATACATGAGAAGATAGAATCAGAATTTAAAGAAATGCAATTTTCCCTTGGTTATCGATTATTCCGATACAAGCAAGAATGGGGAGAATCTAGGAATCGAAGGATCGAAAATCCCATCCCTAATAAATAGTGCTCAACACCTCTTGACATTGTTGCACGGAAGATAAACAATGAGGATGGTGAAGGCTGGCACGCTACATGGCATGCAATGCGAGAGTTCTGTTGCCGCAACTTATACTGCACTCTGTTCAGTTGTCTGTACTTACACAGTGTGCTGTACTGTGACTCATTCTAACAGTTCCAACGTGATACTATCTAGGACTTGGCTCTCTGCACCACAACAGGCCATGCTGCGGGGGACTAAATGTTCACTCATCGGAATGAGCAAGTGAGACAAAGAATCTAGGTGCATGCTGACTAAGCGTAACTCGACAGACTCAACGGACGGGCAGCCACCGCCATAAGCTTGTGACTTTCACGGGCACGTAGCCCATACTTGGTTTCTTATCAGTTATCATGTAGTAATTTCAATTTTTTTTCTCCTTTAATATTTTTTTGTTTATAACAATTTAATCATGCTAACTTAATCAAATGTAAGGATGTATACAGTAGGATCAACCATATTAATTGGGGATGCTGGAAAAGAAATTAACATTAAAATTTTATTCAAAATTAAATTTAACTGCTAAAGCAAGTTTAAAAGTAGTAGTAAACTTTATGTGTAAATTTAATCTGATTTATATAGTGTTTGGACTTATTTTTAAGAGAATTTAAATTTGAACAACTTTTCTAAGTAACTTTTATTGCATTTTGCTTCATTCGGATTTTGAAAATTTCAAGTAGGCACTGAGCTCGCCTCCTCTGGGATATGATTTACCTGACAGGCAGGTCAGAGTTCAAATGCTTGAAGCCATCCTTCGAAAAAAAAAAAAATCCTTAAAATTAGTTGAAAACTATGGCTGCCGGAATGATTTTGAGATATGCACGCGCGGGGTCGGCTGAGCGAGCGATGCTGTGTTCCATAACAAGCGTGCGCCTGGATCCTCATCCTGCGGCTGGTGAGTGAACGAGCATCTAGGTACCCAGTTTCCACAGTGCGGCGATGGACAGTGCAGACACTTTTTCGCAGACAGTGCTTCGCGTCTCCGTTAGAATGCGCTGCAGAGCCGCATGATTATTTACACTCGCGTCCTATGATAAAACAAGCTAGTTTATAAAAAGTATGTAATATTATTTATGGAGACCTTTTACAAAGAATTTATTACCGTAAACATAGATAATTAGTTTCTCCAATGCTAAAAAAAATGCTCGAGTGCAAAGCATATTTAGCGAGCAGACCAACACGAGTTTGTTTCACGAGCGTGGCTGCATACATGCTACAATGGCCGCCACCGCACATATTTAATTATTATTTTACCATTGTCTCGCAAACTTTTGACTCAGTTTTCATTTTAAAACAAAATATTATTTTTTATGGAAGTTTCTTTAATTATGTTGGTGGAGCGGGCCGGAGAAAGACGGAAATATTGACAGCTTGGCTGTGTTAGTCTTCACTTCTCATGTGTTCATGGCACTCGCAAGGACAGCCTAACTCACCATTGGTACGCTCGCAAAGAGCGTTTCACTGGAAGTTTGTTCTCCGATTGTTTTCTTTTCACAGCTGTGGCTTACCTACTGAGGTAAAAGCGTTTTATTGTTTTGTGCCAATATACTTTCTTTAAATTACGTTAATTTCCAACGTAACATGCCCGAGGATTTAACTTTGGGGGGGGGGGGAGTGAAGTCGGATTTAAGGAAACATCGATTTAGAGTAAACATTTTCGGGTCCCATGGCATTTAGTTAAATCGGGATTCTACTGTATTTGACAATTCGCTCACACAGCTTGTCCCCAACTAAATAAAGTAATGGTTAATTTGTGGTCACTGAGCAACAAACTAGTATTGTATAAATTTTTTCAGTAACTGAGTTATGTAATTTCCTTTCCTTATAAACATCAGCAGACCATTTTTTCAAACAAATTTGATCCCGTGGTATCACTCCGCCGCTCAGCCAAGTAAGTCAAGAGTGTTCGCCCAGGAGAAGGCAGTCGTCATATGTCGGAGCTTGTAGACAGTTGCGTAAAGATGGCCGGCTGAGTGTTTATCAGTTGGGGTGTCATGGCGGGAGTAGCTGGACGTGTTAAGCGCTGATGAGAGGCTGTGAAGCCTAGAGGGCGGATTCGCCAGTAGAAGGAAATATGGTTTTTTTTATAACAAGTTGTAGGGGCTTGTAATAGCACAATTTAGAACAAAGGTAGATAAGGCATTTTCGGGCTAGGTTTCTTAACTGAGTGCAAATGACAAGTCACAGTATTTAGGTAAATCCAACTGATGTAATTTTAGGCGAGCACTCGCGACATTAACCACCATGGAATTCTGGCAACGTAACAGAATATGTAGCCATTAGTGTCACTTGTAAACTTCTACCAATGAGAGATTAATAAAACATAAAGGCGGATATTTATTTATGTTTTATTATTTATCCTTTGCTAATTAACACCACTGCTATCCGGGCATCATAATCATCATCACAACTTCTACAACAAAAACAAACAAAAGTTCTGTGGTAAGGTGTCTGCAAGGGATAAGGAGCAGTTCCAGACTTCCTTTCTTCGTCGTTCTCTTGCTACATAATTTAATAGTGGCAGAGTTCCAACACCCCCGCCACCCCCCTTAGATCTGGTGCCAAGGAACAGGGACCTGAGGGAACCTAAGTACCTCGGGGGGCCCTAGGACCTGCAACAACGACCAGGGACAGTGCCACGACAGCGGCAGTTCGAGGACGGCAGCGGTGAAGAGGCTAAAACTTGCATAGCTTGTTCCTTTTCCTTGTCAAGAGAAAAAAATATATATGCAACATAGACGTCAACAAAAATACTGCAAGTAGTGGAAGAGAGAAACCAAAAGACAGCTACAGGTTAGTGTTTACCACTGCGGGAAGGTAACAAGAGTGAGCCGGATGAAATTGTGCATCGTATTAGTATTTTTATGTGTCCTAAATTACAGAGAAAACAAAAATAGAAATGTAAACACTGTTTTCTTTTAATAGATAAATGCAGGTTAAATCTATCAATAATATGTCTTGTCTATGTTATGACATTGTGAGAAACAAAATCTAAAAGCATGGCAGCTACACAAAAAAATTTATCAGACTTGATGAAAGAGAAATGTTAGCGGCAGAGAGTAGGGTGTTAGAGGTTCAGAGTAGGATTGAAAAGCAGACTAGGGCAATAACAGGAGAAATTAGAGAACTGAAAATAGAAATTAGGAGGGACACTAAGGAGTTTAAGGGAGATGTGAGTAGTGCAATAAAGAGTTGTGCAGAAACATTTAATATAAGACAAACAAAACCTAGTAATATTATTGAGGAACTGAAAGTTGAAGTGAAAAAACAAGAGACAGTGTCCGAGGTGCAAAAGGATGAAATTGAACAACGGGCAATTAATGAGGGATTGCACAAGTAATTGAAGGTGAATTTAAAGAAGATATAACCTAAATAGTAACTGGAGGTTCAGATGGCAGGTAGAGGAAATGAACAGAGCATTTTTGGGGCCAGATAAAAATTGTAACAAAGTGTTGATGATAAGAAATGTAGAACGGTGGCACCAAGGCATAGTAAAGTTTACAGGCCAGGAAAAATTGGGGGGTGAAGTCTGCTTTTTCAAAGTCTATTGACGAAACAGCAGATGGCAGGCAGGTGCAGAGATGCGTCGTGAGATGGTTGGGGGGGGGGTGCAGGAGTGGACACGAGGTAAGGTGAAAATCAAGAATAGTGTTGGCTGTGTTGTGCTCAGAGGAGCAATAGGATGAAGTTTGTGTTAGAGACCTACTTGACAGGGTAAAGAACACTTGAGTAGCTTATAGGGATAAAAGAATTGTTCTGTGTATTATTATAATAACAGAGACATTTAAATTTTAAAGAAAGCCTCTTAGTCGAGTATGGCACCACTAGGTTTTTGACAACATGATAATGATGTATTTAGTTACTTTCAGTACATTAATAATATTGAGTTTGTTGAGTTTTTAGTGTTGTTGATATAGTTTTTCACCTTGTGAGCAAGGTAGAGTTAATTGCAATTTTAAATAAAACTTTGATAATGAATAGGTACTTTGAAATTTAATTACACTGATCAACCCTGGGGTTACCTAATTATTGATTTTTGCAGAACTTTGAGAAGTAATTTAAGTTACTGTAAACAAATATTGAAATTAGTGTAATATAGATAGCAGAATTTGAAATGGCAATGGAGAAAATAGTGACACAGTAATAATTTAAGAAATGAAATTTGAAAATGGTAATACTTACATTTACTTGAGTAATAGCAGCAATGTAAACAAATGTTTGTGGGATAATTTTCAGAGTATTTGATAAAATTTATAAGGACATACGGAAGGTATGAAGACTTAATGGTACTTTTAATATTTCTAAGCAGTTCTGGTATTTGACGTTAGCTACTGGATGATGTGGCTTTGGCTAAACAAGTAAAATGTAAAAGGGAGTGCTGCAAGGGAGAAACGGAAGTAGGAAGTGGTTGTTTAGGGAGAGGGTGTGTGAATGTAGGTATGCACCATGTTTTGAGTTAAGGAAAAAGTCATCGACATTTTGAGGTTATGTTAAATTCAGGAGCCTTCATCGTGGTTAGGATTATGAAGCTTCGGGGGAAAAAAAAAACAGAAAAAATTGGGGGGAAAAAACAAGGGAAAATTGTTTTTTTACCCTTTGATGTGAAAATGGGAAAAATTGGATTTTTTTTTATCAAGGTGAAAAATTACAGAAAATTGAAAAAAGAATAGCAACAAAAATGATCATACAGTTTCCTGAATTACAAATTTGGATGGCATATGTATTTACGTTCGGGTGTATCTACCAGTACACATAGTACCCTACCACCAAAATTAAATAACCAGTAAATGTAACATAAAACTTGGCACAGAAAAAAAAAACAATATGCACATGAACTCACAAGAAATAGTTATCATACTCATTCATACCCAACTTACAATCTCTGTTGGGAAAACAGTTTCAATTTAAAAAAAAACCTTTTGTGGTTCAAATTCACAAGTAACACACTACTATAATTATTAATTATCTTGTTGCTTGCATCAACTAGCTAAATGGTGAACTTTGCTGTTATTTTACATCTATCAACTTTATGATTTACAGTTTTCTTCTTGTGAAACTTCTAATTCTGTGATATCTTTCCACATTCCTACACCTTGCTAATAAGCAAAAGTTCAGAATGAATCAGAGAGGCCAATTCTCCACTTCTCTTCTAATTTTACTGACCTTATATAAGTTACCATATATTATTTAGACACCACAGGTTTAGTATAATTTCACAATGATTTTAAAGAATTTTTTCCAAATCTTCCAGAAATTTTGGAAAATAACCTGATTTTTGCTGGTTTTGTTTCCTTTCAGCAATTTTTTCGGGAAATTTTAAAACCCTAGTCATGGTGCAAATAGACACATATGTACACTAGACCCCCGATTTTATGAATACTCACGGTTCCTCTCATCTTATTCGTAAAATTGCTACCTTTGTAAAATCGATGAAGGGCTATTTGCCCCCCTCCCTCTCTCCTCTGAAAATTTTAAAATTTCATTTTTTTCTGCAAAGTGCCTCTAGTTGGACCCCCACTTCCGTAGCGCTTTGCAAAAAATTAATTAATGTAATAATAGAAATTGATATCGGTAGCCAGATGTCTTCCGATCAAAAGCACACCTTTGAGCAGTAAATACGACCGACACTTGTCCCCAAAAAATGAAAAAACCCGAGATTCCGAGTATCTTCTCTCGAACGAAAAGCCCGACTTCCTTAGCGATTAACGGAAAAATAAAGTCAATATTCATAATGCTTTGTTTTGGTTTTATGAAGGGTTTTGTATTATAATCTAGTGCATTGTGTAGTGCGCAGTGTGGAGCTGCTGTATGAGTGGATTTTTGTTTGCCCGTCCATAGGAGTTGATAGGGTGGGAGGTTGAGAAATCATCCTTAATTAAAGGGCTTTCTTTTAGGAGATATTACGATGATTCCTGAGTCCAGGTTGGGTTATAGGGTTTCTAGAGGGTTTCTTCTTGGTTTTCCCGAGGTCTCGAGGATCTCGGCTAGGGTGATTAACAGTGGAAGCTCCAGTTGACGGTGCCGGTGCATTCCCTTTCCTCTTCGGACCTCCCACTTCACTGGCCATGGAGGGGTTGGCCCGGGAGGGGAGGGGGTTGTCTGGTTCCATCAACTGGCGGTAGGGGCGCGTGCGTCGGCAAGTCAAGCTGGCGGCCGCTCGAGCAAGAGAACTCACTCGTGTGTCGGGCGTGGACGAGAAAGGGTCTAGGAGGGGAAGCCCTCTTCATTGTGGAAATGGTGGATTAACGAGTGCTGCCGGATGGTAACCAGGACTTCCTGTGGGCTCTCTGCATCGCTTGGCAATGTGGGCAAAAGCAACACCAAGGGACATTGCAGCTTGTGTGGTGAGTCCGCTTAAGTGACAGTGTAACATCGAGATATGGGTGAGTCTCCCCCGATTGTTTCTGTGCCGGCGCATTTATCGCCTTGAAGGTCCACCGAACTTGGGCAAATGGCAAACATTTAGCTTCCCTTTATGTCAAGCGGGGCCATTAGCGAGACCGGGAGAGCCGAGTAACGGCAAAATACTAAGGTGCCTGGATTTTCGCAGGCCGATGAGCTGGTGAAAATTTAATGTCGCTCTCGGACAAGGAGATTGTCTTCTAACCTTCTGATTTCCCGAAAACTGCTGGAGATTAAATGCATATGAATGTTATGAGTGTAGTTAAGGTTTTGTGGCGGAAAACTCAATGCGTATGATTATAATTATAATAAGCATCAGGCCCTTTATTGTTTTTGTGGTGGGCATTCGACGATTTAAGAGTGTGTAAATTTGAACTGTGCGCATTTTGCACGAAGCCCAATTGGATGTATGCATTGCATTGTAAAGTCTTGTAAATTTGAAAAGTATCTGAATATATTGGTGATTCGTGATTTTGCCCGAGTTTTCTTTGTTCAAGAATGCTGTTGACAAACCTTACCCTTGCAGCCTACATCTATAAGAACAGGTAGGAGTTTTGCTGAGTCTTGCCCTGTTTGTGCGAGCTTATCCGTGGGGTTAAGCCTTCTGAGTGTTTGTTTATTAAGGCCTTCAGCCCGATAGAGAGTATTTTGGGCCATTTAACGGCTCAAGCTAAAATCTTATCGTTGTAGGCCTCTGGAAGTCGCTGACAAACACTGGTTTTTCGTTGTATGGATAAACCGCTTCTTTTCTAAAAACTGTAAATACAATTCGCACTAGCTTTAAATTCTTGATTTACACCCAATTCCCGCGCAATCTTCAAAGCCTGCATCTGGCACATCTCCGTCGTAACCGCATATCCAACCTGCCGTAATTCAGTTACGTATGCACGCAATCTTTCTTCAACGGGTTGAAACTTGGCTTTCATGCCCCTGAAAGCACGCCTGTTCACATTGCATTCTTGCAACTTCACTTTGTCTTGTCACCACTGCCTGATGCAAGACTCTGATATGTCGAATTTCCTGCCAGCCGCACGATTACCTATATTATCGGCCTCAACTATCACTTTTAACTTTTCACTGGCAGTAAATGAACGAAGCCGTTTCGACATTGTACCGGGCTGATAACACTATGAAACGCGGAGAAAGAACAATGCCTGCTGTACACGACACAATGGCGACACAAAGTACTGGTAAACAGTCGCATTCCTGAGCATTCGGAACAACGGCCAAGTCATCTGCGCAGTTGCCAAGTCTCCTGCGAGTGCCAGCAACTCGTACTGTCGCCAAGTTTACCATTCGCACCGACCCTCAAAATGGAAATTTTCCATGTACGATGCGCACCCCACTTTTTGACATCCAAATTTTGGAAAAATTATGCACGCGGTACGTGGGTGTTTACGGTATTTTTATTATTGTGATTTGCCAAGTAATAACTGCAACTCAACAACTTATTAGTGCTGTGAATTAAATAATATATAAATATTTTAAAATCGTTGTCAATGTAAGTCCTTACAATTTTTTTGGTCATAAAATTTTGTTATTTTTTGAGGGCTCCTGAGACAGTACTCGTAAAATCGCTACCTTCATTAAATCCAGGGTTCGTAAAATCGAGGGTCTAGAGTATTTGTTTCATACTGGTTGAAAGGGTGCCTCGTTGTGGTGCAAATAGGTACACATTATAATTACGGAAGTTGTGGAAGTCATGTGGTATATGTTGTGTAAGTTTGTGAAGTTGTGGTGCTGTGTGTGAGTTGTAAGAGGTTATGGTGCAGCCTCCCTGTATTAAATATACAGTAAACCCTCAATCTAACGACATTGCACAGTGCCAGGTAATTATGTCGTTAGATCGCTGATGTCGTTAGTCCCGAGGTAATGAATTTCAACTCCCACCCCCCCCGCCCCATATTAAAAAAAAAAAATTATAAGTGTGTATTTCCTAAAAGGTTTATGTAGAATAATTACTGACTTAAAATGTTTTCGTTGAAGTTATAATTAAGTACAATGAAATGGTATCTTCCAAATAAAATAGTACCCCACAATCCCCAACCCTGACGTGTGCAGCAATGCAGCGTGCTCGGTTTGGTTGTATAGAATGGGGGAGGGGAGGGGAGGGAGTGGGCCGCTGGCCTTGGTTTGCCTCCTTCAGCTCATGGGCGCGTGATTCATCCTTCTTGTCTCACGCGAAGCACATTCAGACCACAACACATCAACTCGTATTATTTACGTGAATGTATACCGCAGCGATTTAAAAACCTTTCAGTACCTCCATTGAGTTTTTTTTAATTGCGCAAGAACTGTCATAGCATGTTGCCATTACAAGCATTTACGCTATACTAATAAAAGTGCTTATTAAAGAACAAACATTTTTTAAAAAGTCTGTATTTTTAAAAAACTCGAGCGCCCATTATGAACCCTAATTTATAGCCAGTCAAAAGGGCAAAAAAACGGACTTTACAAGGTGCTGTCACGTATAAAATAACTGAATTACTTGCTGAAAGTTGTACGCCTATTGGAAAAATCATTAAACTATGCACAATGAACCAATAACATTTTTCAACAGTTTTTTTTTGTTTCAAAGCTGCATATTATTAATTTATGATAACTGCAGTATGTTATTGTTTCATGTACGCATAATTATTTTTAAATAACGTTTTACTGCCATCTATTGCACGTTGCTTAGCTTTGATCAATTTTTAAAATATACATTTTTCTAGGGGTCCTGGAAATTATGTCGTTAGATCGCCTATGTCGTTAGATCCGATGTTGTTAAATCGGGGGTTTACTGTAAATGGTGATAAATGATAAATATAGGCCATTCGGGATAAAGTGAGCACTAAAGATTTAACCTTTGAAAAAAAATCACTAGCCGTTACTGCATATACATCACCACTAACAAGAGTTACTTTACTGCTTGTATGGTTGGTAGCGATTTATTGTACGTAGTTCCGTGTATTTTCCTATTTGAATACAACATTAGTGAAAGAACATATGACGAACTCGACCTGTCTGTATTTAATACA
>PNEQ01032620.1:0-23288 GCA_003012365.1 Medauroidea extradentata
TTTTCCCGTAATGCCACTTCAAAGTCAAAATTTGCATATTTTTACTTCATACAAAACTTGAAAACCAGTAAATATAATGAAATGGAAAAAATCTCATCAAAACTACACGTCACCGTCTACGGCTTGAAGCATATACAAACACATTATAAAATATTTCTGTGTTTAAAATAAATTTCTAAAAGTACCAAAAAAAATTTAATTTTGAAATTTTTTATTTAACATAAACATTTTTTGTAACGGGTTGAAAATGCTACAGGCCATAGACAGTAACGCGTAGTTTTGATATGATTTTTTTCATTTCATTATGTTAACTGGTTTTCAAGTTTTGTATGAAGTAAAAATACGCAAATTTTGACTTTGAAGTGCCATTACGGGAAAACTAGATGAGCTAATTTTTTTCCGTTTGTGGTATATGTACTCTCAAGTAATGTGTACAAAACTAACACTATTTCATACAAATATAAAATTAAGTTTTTTCCCCACTTGAACAACCTTAAGGGGTTACGACCTTAGAGTAAATATAGGGTAGAGCTGCGTACGGAATTGTGTGTTCAACAAGTCACGTGACTTTAGTGAAATATGCGTGGGAGATTTTAAATAACATTGAGAGAAAAGATAATAATTGCTTAGTAATCACAACCATGTTGGGTTATTTTGTACCATATGAATATATGAACTAAGGAGAGCATACTACCATATTATCGCATATTATAATTGCGTAGAAATTTCAGAACAACAAATGTAAACAATGTTTGCCACGGCACTGTTTTCCTTAATCCAGCAGTTTTTAGTAAAAAGTAAATATTAGCTACATACTTACTGTAAGGTTTTGAACCGAGATTTTGGCGACACCACATGACTAAATATATATTCTGGAAGGTATGCCATGAGTTTCAAACATCACGACTGCATTTTAACGCCGAGAAAACATAAATAAACGACACCAAACTCTCGAGACCATGTTGGACACACATTTGTGACGTCATGTTCCCTCTACTATATATTACCTCTATGGTTACGACGATCGATGACGATAGATCATGAAGTCCTGCTAGCCACATGACGACATACGACATCCCCTCCGTCATATATACCTCTTACATACACACCGTGTATTCTATACTTGTACACGTTTTCTGCGTCTACTTGTAGGAGTATGTTGGGGCATGTTTTAACATACTCGGGGCTACGGTCTGCAGGCAATTATTCACCGCTGAGTTTATTAACTTATCCTACACCGCTGCACTCCACCAATAAGCTCAAGTCTTCGTGTTGGAATAACAGTGGTCGCTTGCTGGGGAAAATAAAAACACGAATAGTCTGTCTCGTGTAACTTTTTCCATATTTTGACATTACCTTCTAAGAAATGTGTTCAGCAGTTCCATTATTTAGAGCTTTAAACTTTTAAACCTTCCTGGCTTCTTGGAAAAGCAGGGTCTTCGCAATCCTGTTTACAGAATCACTTCTCAGAAGTGAAATGTCAAAGTATGGAAAAGTTACATGAGACAGCGTAGAAAGCGAACAGAAAGCGTCTTAGATTGTACGACAGGGGTCATAAGACCTCGCTCTTTAGTTTAGCAGTGGTTTCGAAAATATGTTTTACGCTAATTAATAAATACATAAAAATTCATTTATTTCTGTTGCAATACACCAAACGGATTAGTAGATTTTCGCCCCTGAAATATCTCATAATATGTTGTCAAAATAAGCCAAAATGAAGCAAAATAATTATTTTCTAGCAAACGATGCGTTATTTAAAAAAAGGTAAGTCATAATTGTGTATCGTATGACTGTAAACAGTCTCAAATTTTATCAAAGCATTTGGTTAAACAGATTTAGAGAAATTTGCAATTGTTTGAAATAAATCAAAGATCGTGTGCTGCTTTTAATGGATCTTGTCATCATCAGCATGGGAGTTCTGTGTCAAACTAACCAGCACGAATATGACAAGCAGCAAGCTGACAGTAGTAAGTATATTTGAATGTATATTTGGAACCATGTTACGTTTTCTATTAAGGTTTGGCGGAAACGATTAACACATCCGATACAGTGAAAATCTACATTATACATGCAATAGAATTAAGAACACAACTGAGACATTAACAGTAAATAGTTGGAGAGTATACAGTAAATTACTTTTATCTAATTGAATAAAATTACACAGTAATCTCGCCCAAGCGATTTGCTTCTCTTGTTCTCATCCTGACATATAAAATTAAAGCTAAGAGTTGTACTGTTAAATATAACTAAGTAAATATATTGAAAATTTTACTAAACTATTTAGCGCATTTTATATGTAAGTGTAATTTCATAACTATCTATTAATTTATTTTGCAGATTTGTTTTTCTCTTTGGGTTTGTCTATCGGAGAGCATAATATTTCTTGGTTTTATTCGTACTAACTGGCTATTTCTGCAGTTTCGAAAGACATTTATTTTAAAGGAACTCCCGTCATTCGACTTGCAACCAAACGCACACCGAACATTGTAATATGAACTATTATTTTTGTTACGTTCACAATCGTTCATTAAGGTTTACGTTCGGCATATATGTAAACTTACGCGAGGGTTAGTAACAATAATATATTTAGTTGATTTATATTTTTAGGTATCTCGCAACACAGTTTATTATTATTTACTTACCGGTTAACTGTCTTCATACTGCTACAAAAACGTTCGCTGTTAGCAGTCTTACTTCATTTGTTGAAGTTTAACAATCCTACAAAATCAAAGCGTAGAAGAGTGTGAATATGCTGTAGCTGAACGTATTGTTACATTTGACTAAGGAACGACGATCGGCACGACTTCAGACTTGGTATCGTATCGAACACTAAACATCTCGTAGCGAACTAATTCACAGTGCTGTGTAACTACGGGCTAAGGAGAATTTTTGTGTCAGTGTCAACCCCGAAAAATGTTGTAAAAGCGAGCTTTCTGATATTTGAGACTGGTTCACATCCTGTCGTGCCATATTCACTGTGCTGGCGTATAGTTGGTGTTAGTCGAGCTGCTAACACAAACAATAATTTGAATATGTAGTGTAGCGATGTGCTTAGGGAAGAAATAATTACAAAACATTAATTCACTTTTAAAAAGTAGTTAAGTTCTCCTCAATACAAATTAAAAGCCACCCTCTAAACTAATATAAGTGGCATAATAAATTATTACACATGACGCACAAAAGAAAATAATCTGCAGCGATAATTAGCTGGCAAAACAAATACTCCAGTAAAACTAAGGCTTGAAACTTCCTTAAAATAAGTAATTTAAAAAGAAGAAAGCCCAGAGGAAATAACGTAATAATGAGACTTTGTGGGTTGTTATATAGTTTGTTATTTTATTATTAAATTACTGTAGAAAAACTAAGCCTAATAATAATTCAAAGTTTTAAAAAATAAAAGTAAATAAGAAAGTATATTAATACGTTGTCTTTCCCATTTCACTGTGAGTTTGGTAAACATAAAACAAGCGTAACAAGATTGTCTCCACGTAACAAATAAGGAGTACAAGTAAAATTTATGGTGCTGCTTGTTACAACACTGCATTTAAAACAATCGCCAAAGCAAAACTACAAGAATATCTGTTGAAATTTTCTAAGTTTTTGAGCAAGGATGATAACGTAGCAAATAAAGATTTCTAGTTTTGTAACAAGTCATGTAAAATTTAATAACCATCAGACAGAAAATTTACAGAAATGTGACTCAACTTCTCATTCATTTATGAAGAATGTTTTTGCAAGACAAGGACAAGTATGTAAAATCATGATATAGCTAGCATGATTAATAGTCCACGAAATAATTCCAATGAGAATTGGTTGGGAAAATGATGCAATGAAAACAAACAAAATTCTTATAACTATGTAATCTTTTGAATCCAAATTTAATCTAAACGTTCGCCAAAATTAAAACATTTAACTCCATTATGTGAGTCATAGCGAAATATTCATATACCAGCGTTGATTATGTGTGTTTTATTTATTTATTTTATTTTAACACAACATTGAAATGGGAAATTTTTTTATTTGCGGCGTCTGGCAACAGATTGTGTTCTGAAATTCCTCTATGTGACATATAACTATAACGGTGAGCTATGCCAACGTGCTGGAACTGTTTTTGTCCGCCAGAGAACGTAATTCACAATAGCAAACAAAGCCAGATAAAAATTTGGAACTGTACACAATTGCTATAGGGTAATATTACCACACGTAGTGTAACCTCAATTGTTTACATTGCGGACTTGTTATAAATTAAGTAATATCGCGGTTTATTATTATTTGTTTTAAAATTATTGTAATATTTTTTGTAATTTTTAAAGTTTCATTACATCTATCAAACATTTCACACATAATGCCAGTTTAAAACGCACACATTGCTTGTTGTGAGCGCAAGTAATTTTCAGGAAACAATATTTTAAAAATCTTAGCACCTACTTCATTTTTTACAGATTATGTTTTTAAGCCACAGAGACTGCTCTTGTGAGTCAAGAGGCTGATATTTGAATGGACTTAAAATAGTTAAATAAACATTGTTACAGCTTTGCAGCCATATCTCCAGTAGGTAACACAAGTGTGGTATTTTAATTCTATTAAACTCAAAGGAAGAATTTATTCGTTTTGTATATATGGGCATTGTAACGAGATTACACATTCAGAGAAAAAAAAAATTTCGTCTCAGCTTCTTAGATTTGAAACCAGTTTAAAATACGGCCTATTTAGGCTACTATTCTAAATCAACTCAAGAATTGTTATCATATTTTATTGTGAGCTATTTACAGTTTTCATGCAAACATTTGTCTTGCCTTAATCAACATTCCCTGCTTTTTGGTCTTACAGGGGCTATGGTGGCTATTCGCCTCCCACCGAGGTGATCCGGGTTCGATTCCTGGTGAGATCGGTCCCCGAATTTTCGTATGTGGGTTTCGTGCCGGACGATGCTGTTGTTTGGCGGGTATTCTGGGGGAACTCCCGTTTCCCCCGCTCTTTCATTCCTACGCTGCTCCATACTCACCTCGTGTCACCCCTCTCCAGCGCTAAAGACCTCGATCCATAATTTCAACTGGTTTTACGATTATTAATTTTTTAAATCCTAAACAAGAACAGGTATCCAAAAACTGTTACACAGTTTTGTTAGAAACAGTGTACAATATCTTAACTAATTTTTTCACGACAAAATACATATCGGTTTCGGCCAGTCATGCAATAAACGGAAATTCTCTTTAATGTACTGATTTGCCAAATCTGTATAATTTTATGTATAGAAAAATTAGATTACATACTAAAAATAATTTTTTAACAAAATCGTGCAACAGTTTTTTGATATCCGCTCTAGCTTAGGAATTAAAAAATAATTATCTTGAAAGCAGTACAAATGATGGGATCAATGCCTTAAGCCTGACCAAAAAATTTCTCTCACTATTTGGTCTTACAATACGCGTTCAGTAAATTAAAAACATGGAGATAAGTTTCTTTTAAAAATATTTAGAACTTACATTTAAAATATTTAAAGTTTTGATTTCTTTTAAATTCAGTCCGAATTTGAATTTTAAATGCAATGATTTTCGAGAAGTCAGTATATAATGCTCCAAGACTTTACCTTACAACAAGTTAAACTTAGTACGTACCTGTACAATTTTCAAACGTGCACTATCGCTTTTGTTACCAGACATGAAGCACGAAGTTTACTTCGACACTTAACAAAGTTTATGGTTTTCCAGCAAATGCTGATACGAAACAGTTACTGCAATATTTTCGCAATATTCAATTTCCTGAGCTTAGCTACCAAATTTTACATTGAAATCGAAAAACAATGCGGACAGCGAAGAGTCTAAAAACTTATACATTTGCAGGAGATGTTAAGCCAGTAAAGATTACGAACTATAAAATCTGCTTCACTGATTCTTAATTTACCTTGCACTTATTTTTATGAATTCTGCATTAGTATGTACAAAATATCAAAATTAATTATCAATGTGGTATAAATGAAAGCAAAACTGTTCGACGACACAAAAATTATACTAGTGAATATGCAATTGTTATTTTACCACTAACGTAAACACTCAAACATATTGTTATCATAATAACAGAAATCTTGAAAATTTTTGAGTCATTAAAAATTAATTTTTCAGTTTGTATCACTCTCCCTTTCGAAATACATTTATTTATTGCCATTGTTTTTACTTTCCGAAATTTTTTTAAAGATGTATTGTCTTTAATCTCGCTGGTGGACAGTTCGAAAACTACTTCAATCTTACTATGATATCAATTTATTAAATTTAATTCTCAAATGTATAAAGAAGCTTTAAATTAACTAAGAAAGGCTAAATGAGATTTTGTTTGAGTTACTTGGGTATTATAAAAGTGATAATGCGTAATTTAGTTGTATATGCTCTATTCTAAGTTATTGACGAATGTTCCTGTAACATGCACTAATATGGAAACAAAAAAAAAAATTATACTGAAAAACCAGTACTACAAAATGTAAGGTTTACTAATTATATATCTAAAGTTTATACATGCATACGTGTGCACATAGCCTACCTACACATATAGTTTGTTACTAAAAATAACTGCTTACATGACACAGTCAAAAATATGCATGAAGATACCGTTATAAATAGCATGATCCACTAGCTCGCTTGTGAGTGAGTGAGAGATTTTGGTCAGCGCTTAACATCGAGGTCTTTAGCGCCGGTGAGGGGTGACATGAGGTGAGTATGGAGCAGTGCCGGAATGGGAGGGCGGGGGAAACGGAAGATCCTCGAGAAAACCCGCCGACCAGCGGCATCATCCGGCACTCTAGCTCGCTCGTGGAAGAGGACCACAGTAACGAAAGCGTATGTCAACTATAACTGAATTGTAATTGAATCGGTCATTGTTAAAATGCACTGTGTCCAACAATTAAAGATGTGTGTACTTTATTAAATCCAGTGACTCAGTTATTTTTAATCGAGTTTACAAAAAGTACATGGTTATTTTGTATGCAGGTAAGAACCCAGTTCCTTTCAACTTCAGTTAGTTCGGTTAACCAACAAATCTATATTTCAACCAATGTAGTACTACCCAGACACGCCAGAGAAGCTGCCTCATTCAAAAGAAAACTTCGCCATTAGAATCGAGACACTCCCCAAGAATAAGGCAAACTGTTTCCAGTTTATGAAGCCAGTAACAACAGGAACATACTTTCGTCATTAAATATCATTCTATGATTGGTTCACGAGTCTGCTAAGATTTTCTTCTTGTAGTCTTACCCTGATGTAATCTTTCCAATAAAACGTAATTGTGTGTGCTTTCGAAAATAGTATTTTATAGTCTAACAGTTCGAAATAGCTTTCAAGGTGTTTGAATAATTTTCTGGTTTTATTTTATCCTAAGACACAGAAATTTTTCCTTAAGGCAAAATGGCTGTTAAAAATTTACGATTTTTTAAAAATCTTAAAACAACGAACCATACTTCATACAAGAGCATTTATTAAAAGCGAATACATTTTCTTACCTTCGCTCAGTTTAAGACATGCATTTAGAAATTATTTTCTAAATTTCTGGGATCACTTATGGAAAAAAAAATATATACAGAAAACATTCCAATTTTCGACAGTATTTTTCAACATAAGATATTCCCATTTTAAATTTTAATACAGAACTTTCAGTTCCAGCAAGATATTCTCATGTCGATAATGTCTTGTAAGTGTAAGTGCGACTATGTCTCCTGTAAAGTGACCACAGCGCCTGTCACAAATGTTTCCCACCAAGCAAGTGATGTTTCTCAGATAAGAACTCACGGGGCATCAATGACAAGACCGTGCTCATGACGATTGTCAACACACACACCAGTCTGATAGTTGTTGCGTGTTGTGTTGTTTGAAGGTGTTCTGCTCGGAGCTGCCAGTGTTCCTACGCGAACATCACAACGGCATGTACCGCACTGATGTGTACTTCATGTGTAAGAGTCTGGCTGAAGTACCGGTGTTTGTCTTCATACCAGTCGTGTTCACAGTTGTCGCCTACTACATGGTTGGACTCAACCCAGCTCCAGGACGCATATATGTGTCCGCAGCAATCATGACTCTCATCGCCAACGTCGCTACGTCCTTCGGTAAGTAGCTATATCCACCAGCAGATACCAACATCCATCTGTGCATCTCCGGTACTTGGCCATTATACCATTACGCAATGTTCACGTAAAGCTGAAGTAACAGCAATTGAAAACCAGTCGACAATCATCACTTCCCGCTATTTTGAAAACATGAGTACGGCATAACAAACGTAACGTAAAATAATTAAATATTTATAAAATATTCAGAAACATGCCGCACTTCCAAACACTGATGGTACTGAAAGAACACCACGCAAGGAACATATAATTTCTTATCACCTTTCTTTATGCTGCAGGTTACCTCATATCCTGCATGAGCGGCACTGTGGGTATGGCGCTGACTATTGGACCTCCAGTGATAATACCCTTTATGCTGTTCGGAGGATTCTTCCTTAACAACGAGTAAGTATATCAGCCCCCCTTCTCCCAGTCACATGGGCTACAGTCGTTAACATTCGCTGTGAATACTTGCATCTCAGTAACTCTTATTCACTTGTTTTGCACCCAGTATTTCTGTGCAGGCAAGTATCACTGTCCCTTTGTCATAACATTTCTATGAAAGTTAAGATATACTTCAGTAACATACAGTCAAAGATTCTGTTAGTCCTTACTATGGTAAATTCTACTACAGGTTAGAAAGAAAATGTGTTTTCTTATGGCAGAGTTCGACACAGGGGACATTCCTGCCGCTAGTTTCACTGCTATCGCATGTGGACCAGAAAAATACGAAACTGTTGAAAAATCAGTTTCAAATAGGCTTGGAAATGACAGACGTCATTTAACTTAAGTTTTAAGTGAAAATAAACCAATTTCGCGTTTTGTACTATCAACTTTCTGTAACTTAAAATTCAGGAAAGCTCTATGATTGGTCAGTGTGCACCCATTAGCGATACTAGCGCTTAATTTTCCCTAACGTTGATCTTTCTAACCTGTAGACGTATAAACCTTTTCCTAACAGATCACTTCAAGCTTAATGAGAAAATGTCTTTGATCAAATAAGGACGGGCAGTTTTCCTGTAAAGATTCTTGCACCAACTTGTTTCAAGCCTTACACGAACACTTGCAGCTCTCCTGTCTGGCCAATGATGGATGGTTATAACTATCAGCGTCTTGTGGTTCCACCCACCAATTACAGACGTAAGGTGTCGCAGTAATCTTGTTCTGATAGGCTCAGACAATAAGTGACTGCGGAACAGAAGCTATGGAGAAAAAAGGAACAAGGACAGAATCAACCAGGGTTTTTATTACGGAAACATCCTACTTTTCATCTGGAGTGTTCGGGAAAAAATAGGCAATTCACGGACAACCGCATTGAGACTCAAACACGTGTTCTCCCGAATACGAGACAATTTTATATCATATAACTTCATGTGTTCTGTGAATCATACATATTTAGCTAACAGGAAATGCCTTCACTCTTTCAGTTTCACACATTCAAGTTTACCTTGCAGAGAAGAAGAAGGTAAATTCATTAGGACGAGGGTCCAGGTCAGTTTGTCACCAAGATCCTAACTCTTGAGACACGCACGCTGCCAGATTAATACACCCGAGAACGAGACTAGAAGAGTCTTCGGTCTCCACATCAAAATATGTTTACGACAATGAATAAAACATGAAACAATATTTCAACTCATCATATATGTATAACGTCGAGGTGCATCGTTTCGGTTCAGGCGTCGACCATTGGAGAAAACTGGAGTAAATTAAAACTTTTTAACACTTTTGTGCCAGCCCTAAAAACTTTCATTAACTACTACAACTTAACGAATTCAAATTTACATACAAATTATAATTTCTCAGACTTATACATATGCGGGACTATCACACGTGTAAAGCGGTTGCGGCATTTCGTAAAATGTCGTCACATTATGGCAAATGTGAAGGATGTCTGAAAATTATTGCACTCTTCAATACCTAGGTTTGTTGAATATTATTGTGATAGACTGTTGGTAGTACATGTTTTTTCATATTATTGAGATGAACAGTAAAATTGGTTTTCAACGCGCATTTAATTGGCACAACAAAGCACGAGGTTATAAAAACAGAAAAGTATTCTTCTTCGTTTTGTTCCTATGTAGAACGCGTTATTTCAACCGTCTGCAAACCTGAGGTTTAACTCTGTCCCGGCATTCCCACATATGCTTTCTGAGAGCCTCTTCTTTCATCAGTCCACTTTTTATCTTTATTTCAGCTTTAATTTTTCCTGAAATCGCTAGTATGCTCGATGTTTCTTTTAAAGACAAATATGAGTATTTTCCTGGTGGTCTTCGCACATGATCGCTACGTCTAGGTCTTTTTCAACTTCGGCTAAACAAGATCTCTAGGATTTTCTTTTAAAGTAGGAAAAGTTTCGTTTGGTCAGCATGTGTGAATTTGTAAGCCTTGTATGGCCATAAAAACTTATCTTTCTTTATCGAATTAGTATCCGATGCAGTTAACAGTTCATTTTCATGCCATCACCTGTACTAGCCATTCTCAGTCATTTTCATTGTTTAGCTTTTAGCTTTACAATCAGGACATTCTTATTCGATGCAAGGCATCCTGCAACATATGATGCCTCTCAACTAATGACTAAACAATATTGATAAGCTTGGCTTGGATTGACATTGATCGCATGTCTCAATCACCAGTACGCTACTACCTTATAGTCAGTCATTTGTGTGAATGCTTCTTTTTCATAGCTGTTACGTTGTCTTCCCACTCGCCTTAGTAATCGGATAACATTGAATTTAATTTGGACTTAAGAACTGTAAATCAATGCACGATAATAATGCATTGACTTAATCTGTCTTCATTAAGGGCCGGAAGTTTCACGAAAAGTTGTTTTGCCTTACGTGCAGATGTGCATCTCTGCTTCGTGGTTATTGGAATCATTAGAGATGATGATGATCGCGGGAAATCTTGGCTGTTTGCTAGATTTCAACGTAAGTTCTGCTAACATGAATATTACTGGCTTTCACTTGCACGTGGAGATGTAGCCATACTGGAATTAGCAAACAATAATGTTGTTTTTGTAGTATTTGAAGCCAGTTATTGGTCTGCTGACAGCTTCACTGTGACAGATATATATCACCCAATCATACACGTTGCATGAAACCAAGCGTTTTCAAAGTTATGTTGACACAAAACATTTTCGTGATGTTCCATCATCTCTAGTAATAATGTATTTGTGTGGTGGCGTAGTTCGTTTGGCTGCACCCACCATGACAAGGTTTATCCGAAACAACAAGTCTGAAATAAGCAAGTAGACCTCAATACGCATAGAGTTATAAATATCCAACCTCCGACAACTAGACAGTGAAATAAGTTGGTGCAAATATGGTCTCTCGTAAAACTACTGGTCTCTTGTCATAATGTACAACTATATGTTGCTTGAAGCAGCAGCCAGGAACAGGCAGATGAGGACACGGTGCACATGGCACTGTGCAGTTCAGTCGGACGGTTTCTGAACACGCGAAATTCTTTGTTACCAAGTAACATGAAGAATCAAAATGTTGCAGGTGGGATAGAGTTTAGAAGGCACACATGGCTGATTGTGGAGATAGAAGAGTGGATGTAATATATGAACACATCACGGGTTCAACAGCAGGCTGGACTCCACAGTCCTGTATACACTATGTCCTCAGCTACTAGTACATTGTCTGCTGCTCCAGTCAATGAACAGTTGTACATGAGACAAGGTAGCGCAAGTGTCAGTGAGTGTTTTAATATTGGTTCAGACACCTCGAGGACCAATTGTATTTAATACTGACAATCAATGAAGTCACTCACATGTACTGGAGTTGTAAGTCTAACCTCTCCTCTGACGATCTCACCAAGTTTCCGTACATGTAAGTATGATATGTGTTGTAGGTCAGTGCCAGGATACTTCAAGTGGCTGAGCTACCTGTCGTGGTTCAGGTATGGCAACGAGGCCCTGCTAGTGAACCAGTGGGAGGACATTGATCACATAGACTGTACTCACCGCAACATGACTTGCCCCAAGGACGGCGAGGTGGTGCTGGAGGCACTCAACTTTTGTCCGGTACTGTCCTCTCTGCTATCACTATACGCTATATGTACTCAACTGTTGTCCGGCATTGTCCTCTCTGCTATCACTATATACTTATATGCACTCAACTGTTGTCCGGTACTGTCCTCTCTGCTATCACTATATACTATATGTACTCTGCAGCCTGTTAACTGTCACGTCCCTACTTCCTAAGAGCTTTGACCCGAGTTTATCAACTATTGAGTCGAGAGAATTACTTTTTTGGCCTAGACGAAAGCCGATAAAGTAGAATTACTCTTGCTGTGAATTTGTTTTACTACCGTGTACCAGTGTTGCTTCATGACAACACGGGGTGATTATATGTCATATACAATGAGTTTTTTGTGGCCATATGTTGAAAAATTACAAAATGTATAACGGTAGAATAAGTGCATTGTTTTCAGTTCTCAAATTATATGCTTATTTCTTATTTAAACAACCTAACCGTAAAACTTTTTGACTTGCACAAAGCCGCCTATGCTGTGAAAATGTAACCTCGGTTTACAATATGTAACGTAATGTTTCGAGACAGACGGCATAAATATTACTGCTAATTTATTATGTGTTATATATTATGGTTAGTTATCTAGCTATCTATCATCATGCTGTATGTCGTCTCGACAATATCAGAGTATGTAGTTATAAACCAGTCGTAAAAGAATTACTGGAAGATTTTACGATATCGGCTCTCATTTATGTCTAAAAAATAATTATCTTCAAGAAAGTACAAACTCGGGCCTTAGACTTTAAGACTGTGTATCACCTTGCATGCAGACAATATTTACTGAATGTGTTATAGCCGGGTGGGAGACAACACTGGTATAACACTCACCTCGAGTCCTGTCATTGTCGTCCTCATTTCGGTTTCACAGTGTTCTACCAAACTATTCACGACAAATACTGAATTGGATGATTCCTTAAAACACGTCCTGGCATAATATTTCCATTTTGTCTCACCTTGTTCCACCAATGCTGCTTACCTCTTATATTATCGGGCACATAAACAAAAAAAATTGAATAAAATTGCTGAATATATCGTTTTGCAAAAGCAACATATTTTGCGATTGTGTGAGTAATTTTGCATTTAATTGTTACTAGGTATTGTTTGGTATATGAGCAATGTCATTTTATTATTCACAAATACACAGGATTGACTATCAAAGGTACAGACAAAAGGGGCGAGTGCGCTACAATGAAACAAGTTAATATAGTAGTAAACATAGTTCCGGAAACAATGGTTTCCCAGTTACGACGTGTTACGCTAAGCAAATTATACCAGAGTTCCCGAGGATCCAAACAGCAGATATGCACTTGAGGACAGAACACATTACAAGTGTCCTAGATCATGAGAAGGCAGGCTTCAGCATGTCTCCTCACTGATGTATTTTACATGCCTGTACGCTGCATGAAGTGGATGTCGGATACTTTTACCACTTGTAAATATGTGTTTAGCGAAGGCAGCTACTTCAGATGATACACGTGCACATCGCGGTTGCATGGAACATATCGCAACAGTGTTGTACATTGGCATGGCATCACTTGTGCATACGTCGTATTGGGGAAACCATTTGTTTCTGGACCTGTGTTTACCAGGGTTATTAGCTTCGTTCGTTGTGCTCTGCTCGTCCCTTTTGTCTGTACCTGTAATAGTCAAACATCCTGTATATTTCCATAAGCACGCTGCTTACCTTATGCCACCACTAACATCTTTAAATCTCGGCGAGGTCTTCGGTGTTTTACGGCCTATCAAGAAGTTTTTTACTTCCCCGAAGACTAAGAACAAATTGGTATTTTTACTATAAAAAACTCAAAAATGTCGTACAATATTTTGCTACATTTGTATTCCTGTTGTAATATTCACCCCTTCTCAATCCACAAAATATATTTGTCCTAATGCGATACACTGAAATATTAAACTGACTAGTACTACAGAATATTATTTAACACGTAAATTCCTAATGTTTCTCAATCCACTGCTCTTAAGCAGGCAGAATCCTTAAGTGTTCAGTAATTTTAATTTACTAATTTAGACATTATAGTATTAACAACCAGAAGAAGTTGACGCCCTAGAAAACTGAAGTGTTACCTAAAATTATTCCAAAATAAGCTGCTTCTGCATTAAATTGACAAAGTGACTGGAGCGCAATAATTCATCTCTGCAGTAGACTAACGAGCCGAATTATAATTCCACCAACAAAATCCGCTTAGCTGTGATTTAATTCTGTTCTTATAAAACAGCTCTCACCAACAGACAATAACCTGGTATATTGACTGTCATAAGCCCTCTGTAGAGCTAAAACATCGCTACTTGCAGAACCTCTCAAGTCACTATATATGTTATAGACTAGTCACGACTAGGTGAGCACTCTTGAAGAACCGATCATATAACTTCATTCAGCCTATTTTTAACTTTCTGCCGTATACATATATCAGAGTCAGTAGTAACAAATCGTAGAAATTTTACAAATCTCGAAATAAAATTTTGATGCCACAGTAAGAAATATAATGTCTTTGAATAATTTCTGAAATGGGTCAGAATAACGTACTGTAATATTGTTGACATACGCCATTGCAATCTTATGTCGTCCCAGAAATCGTATACAAAAATATACAAAAAACGAAAAAAAATAAGAAAATAAGCCTATTTTGGCTGTGCTGAACACATCCATAAATCAAAACAACTAAACATGAAAGATCCCATTAGGAATTAATAAACAAGAATAGAGAAAAAAGTAACATCAAAAAATAAAATTTGAATAGAAAATTTTGCGTCTCTTAGTCTCATTCTAAGATTTTTAGGACGACATACTGCAGTTTGTACGTATGTCCACAAGTCCACATTAGTACAATAAGTATACATATATATATTTAAATAATACAAATATATAATTGATATAAATGTATATTTATATACTTATTTATATGTATTCTGTTATTATTATTCTTGACACTGCATTTTGAAACTTAATTACTTAGCAGTAAGTTGTATTTGAAAATAATTTGAGCTTATAAGATACGTGTTGCGGGTATGTTTGCAAATCAGAGAATACCGTAGAGTAGCGTAGCTAGAAGTACTGTTATAAGGTCCCAAACATTTTTATGGAGGTAAAAAAATAACAGTTAATAATGAAAACGATTACAAGTCTGTATTTTTGCTGGTGTGCAATACAGTATGTTTCCTTGAAGAAGGGTAAACTTTTACGTCTTTCAACAAAACAGATTGTAACTTTCACAAGAAAATCATGATGGATTGCTGCCCATGTTTGTCTAAATTACGAAATGTAAAATAATACTTTTTTATGTTGTGGTTAAAGTTGTCTTGGTAGAAGTGTTTCATTTGGCGCCACTGTGGCGTAGAGAGATGCTACCCACACAACATGTTAACTTACTGAAAGCCTCGCATTTGACTTGCAGTTATAAACTTGCTTCGGTAGGCTTACTGCAAGCCTTGAATTTGACTTAAGCTTTTATGCTGGCATAGGTATTATTTAGCTTGACAAGCTTTCTGCAAGTGTATTTTAGAAAAATGCTTGCAGTTAAACTTCTTGCAAGTTTGTGTTAAGCTTGATTGCTTACAAGTTAACCTTAAATGATGTTTAGTATGTAAGCTTGCAAAATTATAAAAAAAGTGTCAACTAGGCGACTTGCAGCAGACTTGCTGCAAGCCTGCTTGCCAGCTTATATTTCACTTGATTTTGGCTTGCCACAGTAAGCTTACTCACGCGACTTGCTGCAAGCCTGAATCAAGCTTGCAGAAAATTTATACTTCACTTTAATTTAACTTGCCATAGCAAGCTTGCTCAGAACTCTTGTTACAAACCTGAACCAAGCTTGCGACAAAGGTGTATTTGACTTTAATTACACTAACATAGCAAGACTGGTCATGTGATAAGCTGCAAGCATCCTGCCCCCTATACTAAGCTGATATTGCATTGAAATTTTCCTTAGCAATCTTAATTCGTGAACTATTTTCTGTGCCATCAATAATGATCGAACTTGAGATTTAAACTGAACTTTGTAAATAAACAAGCGCTTTAAAAAGTAACACTGTTTCATATGTTACCTAAAACAACTATTACGATATTATGTACAACTACAAGTAAACTGATATCCTTTCCGTTGTTAGTAAATTCACAAACATCAACATTTCCATAACAAAGTTCGTTATCTTACAACCGACTCTCACTACTACACCACTTTAAAGTATTTGTAATAGTCCAGTGGTTAGCATACCTGCTTTGAAAGCAAGGGGTCGCTGGTTCCAATCTTGGCACAGAAGCCGAAATTTAGTGTTTAGTAAATAACATCACAAGTTGATGAGCAAGTAATATTTAAGGTGTAAACTTGAATGATAGTGAAAATATTGCAGAAAATAAAATTTAGATTTATTCTTCAGGCTAACAAATTAAACTTGCAGCAAGCTTACAAATCAAGCTTGCAGCAAGTTAGAAATGTGTAAACTAGGCTACTTACAGTAGGCTTATAACAAGTTTATTGGCTTGCATTTCATGCTTATTGCAAGGTTACTGGCTTGCACTGGCAAGCTTGCTACAAGCTTGAAGCAAGTTTTTTCTGCTGTCTGGGTAGTGTGTGTCACGTTAGTGGATAGAGTGCGGGGGTCGCTGTGTTATAGAAGGACTTCACAATGGACATCTTGTGCCTGGTTGCCCTCATCTTCTTGTTCCGACTATTGGCCTACCTGTCCCTGCTGGCCAGAGCAAGTCGCGGCCAATAGGCAGAGTGTCTTCTGGCCCTTAGTGTGGGCGATATCTGCTCTGAGAGTCGAGACTACAGCACCCTCCCTGCTCGGAGAAACTGCAGTCACACTTGCTGTCTTACGTTCAGCCACTGCCCACACATGTCTCCTGCCAAGCAGTCCTCGAGTGTCTACAGCATCGTGTACAATACACTTTCAAGCAAGCTTACTTGTTCACTTTTAGTTAACAACAAATATGTCTGTGTTTTTAAGTAAGAATCGTAAAATAAGTTTGGCGCTGTAGGGATTGCAGAGTCTTAGTGGTTGCTCTTTATCAGACTGGAAGTATTGCATACATTTACCATCCAAAAAGTCACACTTTGTACGTTTACAAAAACCATTTATATACTAGTTTGTAAAGTATACGTTAGTAACTATACAAATAAGTACTGTACAATTTACATGATATACTTGAACATTTACGAGTTCAGCAATATTTCTGTGTATTAGATTCAATGTTTGTATATTTAAAAAAAATAGAATTTTTACACATTAATACGTACATTTTAGAAGATCTTCACATAAATTATGAAATAACTTTATGCAGTGTCACAGTTTCTGCAAGTCTTTCTAGGCACACATTATGGTACTGATGTAACATTTTTAAAATAATTTTAGAAGAAGCCAATTTATACGTTTTTATCATTTGTGTACTCGTAAATTCTGACAAATTAGTTAATGTTTCGATATTTTTGTTTAAAAAAGTTTTTCGTGTAATGTTACAAACTTTTTACAGTGTATAATTGTAAAGAGTAGAAAACCAGATATAAATTTTAAAAAATATCCGAAACATTTAAATGGAATCTCTGGAAATGTGTTTCAGTTTCTTAATTGGTGCAAAACTTTCTTTGAGTATTTAATTGCAGAGAATTAAACTGAACAAATGAAATAAAATGTGACAGTTTTGCACTATGAATGAATTTCATATCAGCTCGCTTCGTACAACAGTCGAGTTCGGTCATGGAAGTGTTTTATATGTTGTAAATTGCCTCTACATTGAGCTCAACTGCCAAGATAGGTACCTGACACCCAAGCTCACTTCGCTCAAGCTTCAACCGATAACAGTTTTTCGGATACGCATTCAGCGAGCAAATACTTCATCTACTGTCAGCTCTTGTTTTTTGTGTAAATATTTTATATGCCCGTCTTCGGTTTATCTATTTCTAAATTACATCACAGAGGCATGTTTGATTGACTATCTACGTGGCCCAATAAGTGGAAGATAATAGCAATGTTGTTTTAGATTCGTACACTGTTGTAGTCGGTGTCACGGATCTTCAAAACAATGTATACTCCGAGAGTAAAAAAAAAATATTGTTGTAACTACCAATACTCTGATGAAATAGTGGCATCAATCTTATCTGAATCTTTTCTTTAACAATCTGTTCTGCAGAAGAATAAAAATCACATTTTTAATACAGAAATTATTGTTACTTCAACGTAATGATATTGCCTGCTACAATACTTGTTTTCTTAGTGTAGAGTCTAGCAGCTGTGATGTACTTTGTGTATAGAACTCTAAGACTGGATTGTAACAGACAAGGCGCGCCTGTGACTATGTAGCATACGTGTAAGGACGAGTCCTGCAGTGTTGTGATTGTATATGTACAGTTATCTGGTTGCCAAACAACACTTGGATATACACACGGATTTCCTGGAGATGAGCGATGTTCCTAACTCGTCTGCTGTCACTGCCGACGTCAGGAAACGTCTGAGTAAATACTATACATTCACGACTTATACATTAGTTTTAATTTACTCAGTAAGCAACAAAAGACCTTGACAGTTGAATGTTTCAGCCAGTCGACGGTACAGTAAACAAATATTATGCAAACGTATTGCGGCTTGTTACTGGGGTCTTACTGGCAACAACAAAGATGCCAGTGCTCACTCTCTGGTATTAAATTGTGTTTGAAACTTCTAAATAATATATTCTGATTGTTATTGCACATTTAAATATTCTATATTTACTTGGCTAAGATAATTACACATAGTGATACGCAAGCAACTGTTTTCAGCGAATTTATACTTTTAAGGCGCGGTATTATGGAAACCGTCATATTTTAGTAGCGTGCATCTATCATGATTTCATGAAGTAGTAAATCTCAATAAGATAATGTACCGTAGTTAACGACGGTCTTAATGCAGCCGAGCACCGCGCCATTCCAGCGTGTGACTGATCTTCAGTTCAGTCTTACAATACTGACAACTCATGAAGCCTTGAATACACGTGCCAGTAATCTGTGACGTCTATAGCAATTCATATATCCTAGATTGTTAGTTTCTGCTGTATAGGATTCTGCTTTTACATTTAGGAGCTCTAAATGCTTAGAAGTTAACGCTGTCTCATTGCTTCTCCGACAACATATTTGAAGAGTGGTCTCATTTGTAGGGGGAAACTTTATTAATTTTGATTGCCATCAATTTGGATGAGTTACGCTGATGAGAGTCACTTACTGTATAGTTGCTTAAATAATTGATGCTCTTAAGTTAATGGCTAATTGTTTGATAATGGTAGTAAATTATTTTTGTTTTTCATCATTACAATTTCTCAGTTGGTCATTACACATATATTATTTGCGGGCAATAAATTCTACAAGTATGCAAGTAGTAAACAAAAAGTCACGAATTACACAAATTTGACTTCCTTACAGCTACGTTTGCCAATATAAAGCAAACAAATGATAAACAAATGTAAAATAAAAAAATCTTCACATCAAAAGTTCTTTTTGCAGATTTTAGAACCGTGAAATTGTAAGTACATTAAATGTGATTCTTCAGTTATAATCTGAAGTAATTTCATTTTAAAATAGCTAAACAGTATAAATGTGTGATGTGAATGCTACACAAGTAAATGTATTTTTTGGTTCTAAATGACCATTCTTCACTCCGGTTGTTGTCTAACATGTGTGTCTGTGTTATAAAACTGTGCCTTTTACTATTATTACCTGTATTATATTATTTGTAGTGTTGTTCTGTCCAATATTAATTGGTGATTGTATGAAGTTAAGTGTAAATAGTTTTGTATTATGTTCTTAAATTAAAATTCTGTGATATCAAATGATGTCTACGTTCAGCAGTAGGCTAAGCATATCTGCCAGTGTAATATATCTTGCCCTGAAAATAATAACGTTCCTGGAATGAAGACTTTATTTTTTTATCGCCAATAAAGTGTGAAAAATGTTATGGAATATTATTAGAACTACATACTAATAAATGAAAAGCAATTTTAATAAGTTTACCAAACTATTTTTACTATTAAGAAATTAGTGATATAACGACGTACTTGCGTATGAAACCTCCGACAGTCGGCTAAACATAATATACAGACGGAACAAACTATCAACATTGGTGTTTAAAGGTAAACCATAATGTTATTATCTAACGTGAAGTTACGTGGTTTTACCCACGAAAGTTCGTAATAATTTTGTCTATTAAAACTATAACTAGTAAAATTTAACATTTTTATTACTTTTTGGGACGTTAAATAACAACAAAAGTTGCCTTAAGCTACTGGATAACTTACACGAGTTGGTGAATATTGTATTCTAAGCGCAGATAGCAGTGATTTATAACTATGCAATAAAAACACCAGTCGTGCCTTGCTCTTAGTTCTGCCTCTTGAAACAAAGGAGACGTTATTTAGGATAACCCGAGACAACGACGGTGACTGTTTAACTTGCGAGTACGTGTAGTATAGCAACATGATTGTACAAAGTTATAGATTAGTAAACTAAATAGTTGCAGTCATTTAGAATATTTTAAGAACTAGTGCATTTATTTAACAGTTAATCTGGCATATATGTCTTACCATATTTTTTATTTCATCATTGTTACGTATATTTTATTTTGTTTAGATAATATTCGTACGAAGATAATAGGACTTAATTTACAAAAATACAAGTACCAGCTGTTATAAATTTGTACTCATTCGCGCAATAGACTATAATATCAATTTCCAAACTGTATTAATTGCACAGTTCTCAATTACAAGACATTTTTTGAAGCAAATTATGTAAACAGAATTAAAAATGAGTACTTTCGAGATAAGAGAATAACTAAAGCTAACGAACTAACTGCGTATAAAATAGTACAATGCTGGCGATACGCAACACCGGAATAAATATTTGCGTCTAAAATATTATTTTGACAATTTCTTAAAAAAACTGCACTTATATCGATATTGTTATTTTCCTGACCTAGATGTCGCCTGTAAACAATGTCTTTATAATTCAGAATTTATTGTACAGGCGTGGTTTAAAACACTTCAGTTAATACTAAATCAAAAGTAAATTTACATTTGTAAGTGTTTTTTTCTCTATAAAAAGAACAATATTGCGACTTAATCTCTGAGAACTTTTAGAATTGTCTAGTATTAAAGCAAGCTCGTCAAACGTTTAATTGTATGGTTTTAAGCAGTTTGTTCTGTCTGTTCCTTTATTTACATTTTTTTCGTATTTATAAAAGTGTTATCACTATCTGTCGACCAATTGTAAAACATTATATTAACAAGAATAACCATTTAAAACTTAACCACGTTATTACTGCACCGAAAACGTTATAAATGAACACTTTTGTTTACTGCAGTCAAGAAAGGTAACGCGGAAGCAATAAAATACACTTGTATCATACTTAAAAAAAAAAAACAGTGTTTTCTGTCCATGTGCACTAGAGCTACACTAAAAAGTATATTAAATTCTGATGTAAAGAACATTTTCTCTACACTCATTTCCAACAAATGGAAAATTTATTTTAATTTGAAATAAAGAATACAAAAATTAAACAGCGAAAGAGTGAAAGTGAAGATGAATGTAAGTACATATCCCGCAAAGGAAATACTTTTAAAATACGAAATAGTTCATAATATAAAACGTATAATATATGAACCAAATTAAATTGTATGACACCGATATAAAACGGTTAATGCAATGTGAAGTTTAGCTAGCAAGATCACCGTTGAGGTAAGTTGTTGTTGTTTGACCAGTTACAATTAAAAATGTTTTTATGTGTGAATAAGGAATTCCCGCGAATGGATACGTTGCATTGTGGAATAGTTAACAATTACAAATTTAACGAATATCAAGCAGACAGTCAAATAAAATCATAAATTTGAGCAAACATCACTTGTTTTATAAAGAAAGTAAAGTCCCCATATTAAGAATTTCCAACGAAATGTTTCCTACCAATATATAACAAATTACATGCGATCACAGAAACGTGCATTGATAAGAAATCAATTTAAGTATCGTTCTTTAACTAAAAAGATTTCCTAATTATGAATTTAAAACGTTTATTAAGTTTATATAAGTATTATATAAACACACACATATACTTACATACAAATGTGCGTGTGCGCGAGATTATAATAAATCAAATAACTGAATATATATATATATATATATATATATATATATACAAATTTATTAGATAAAATTAGTCATATAAGTGTTGCAATTAATACGAACCTAACTAATTTATTAACTAAGCATTATTTTCTCAGTTATAATTAACACGTGCGCATACATGGAACACTTTCCCACGCCTGATTGTCGGATACACTGGAGCGATAAAGGCGACATTAGTACATGTACCAAAAGGCACGTAGTCGTTAAGTGCAAACCACTGAATCAGTTAGCAAGCCTCTCCTCGATAACGAGCATGAACGTGACTATAAGTCGTGGCTCCGTGTTTTTTTGGCGCGATTCAAATTCCAAGGAATGTTTCTGTCATTATTTCGTTCGTAAAAGTTTATGATAATGTTAGTATTAATTATCAAACGTGTGCTTTTTAAACGGTAAAGTATCGAGTAGGCAAATCTGATAAAAGCACAAATGTTTTTTTTATGTGATTCACAAAGCGAAAAATGAAAACAATAATGTAAACAAACATTGTATCTTGTGTTTTAATGAATTTTTAAACTATGTGAACTATGTAATACCGATGCATAATATAGGAATTATTGCTGAGCGTGACAAAAGCAGTGTTTTGAAATTAGTTACAAGAAATTGTTTTTCTATAAGGTACCTGGACCAAATAAGGCCATGCTAACGTTTGATTTCCTGCCATTTCCTTAAATTTGCTAGTGAACATGTGGAAAAAATCACACGTATATTATGTTGTCTTGTAAACATGAATACATAACTATAAATAATAGATTTCTACATTAAAGTGTACTTAAAATATGTATTATAAAAGGTAACATATTGGCCTTATCAGGAACTCATGTTCCAAATAAGGCCAGCCACTACAAATGTGTGTAGATTACAGTGTATTTGTCAACACTAGCCTGAAAAACACACAAACTTGTTTTGTTTCGTACATTTTGAACCGAACATAAAGAGCAATGCACTTATTAGTTAATCTTTATCAGAAACAAAAACACTTACAAAAGAGTCATTTGTCCTTGGATAAAT
>PNEQ01032621.1:0-23287 GCA_003012365.1 Medauroidea extradentata
ACCGTTAAAATAACTGACCTCTGATTATTATAATTCAAACTGACTTATTAAATTACAACAAAAAACATCTCAATATAATAGTGAGCTTCCCTCACAATATTCTGTTTTAGCTAATAGGTTATTCATTTGAAATACTTCCTTAGAAAAATTTACATAAATTAAAATTTGATATTTTTATAAATTACCCGACTGCCACGCTTAAAGAAACAAAGATTACAATATTTTTACACATGTTTGTCCTCTTTCGTGATTACACGGTTTGCTCTTATTGTCCCCTGGTGATCTATTAGGTACAGTTCACCACTTCTTGTAGAGATTATTACCTTATTTAAATCTTATGTTGAAGAGAAAAAAAACTGATGTGATATTTCAGGTACACAAAACACTCAAAGCACAAACACACACAAAATTGGGAGGACAGACACCAGGCTCCTTGGAGTGCAGAGCCGGGCAGCGGCTCTTTACCATGGGCCACCACTAGGTCCCTCCTAGTTGCCCCCAAATCTCAGGTCTACACCTCAATATGTGGCTGAAATGTGGTCTTAACACTTTGGCAGCTGTATGTTGTACACTGACATGCCTTCTGCGGTCTCAAATCTCCGAAAACAACAAAATTAAGTTCTACTATTGTCCATTACAATTTAAAAAAAAATGAACCCAGGAGCATACTCCTACTTAAAGCAAAAAAGGATGGTCTGGTGAGGCCAGTTACTTTACAATATGATGCTCAAAACAATTAACTAAACATCTACTGTAATTTGCTTGAACAGTGTGGTTCTGTGATGTGTTGAAACATTTGTCTCCACCATGAGTGTGTCAAACTTTGGAAATAAATTAGACATTCGTGTATTGTATTCCGGAACTCCTAATTTATTTTCACGCAACATATTGGCTGTGAAAGCGAGTCCTTGCAACCATTTATACATGTATTTTTCAACGAATTTAGGTAAGAACGTCACAAAATGGCGTTTTTGGCTGGTTGATCGTTAGTTTAAGAGACATGCCATGTCAGATCAGTATAATTTTAATTAAAATTCTGCCCCACCATCTCGGATGTTAATTATTTTTTTTCTAGTTAGTATCGAGTGTGTGAAGAACCTATTTTTGAAAGATTTTTCTAGTGAACAGGTTTTTTTAAATAATTATGAAAGGTTGAAAAAATTTTTTTTAATTTTTCTACAGTTTAACGTACAAAATTAGTTTTAATTCTTGAACAGTTGCTGTTAGAAACCTGAAACTGGGTTAATTTTAAAGCTTTTTAAATTGGCTTTATATGACATGCAACACAGTACAATTAGAAAAATAAAATTTTTTTACTGGTTTTTAAATATGTTTTTTGTTGAATAGTGACAAATTTAAAAATTTCAAAAAAAATTCTCAAATGTTTTTTGTGTAAATTTTATTTCACTTTCAAAATATAATTTTGGGATCTGAATGGGATTAGGAGTTATGACTATTTAAAACTGTGAATGTGCACTGAATCACTTTGTGATACAGTCGAGCCTGGCTATTACAACAAGCCTTGGTTTCCGATATATTTGTCGTACTTGCCTATTGTTGTCGTAGTTACAGAACTTCCCGAATTGTACCCCTTTAAAATTATTTTTGTCTGTAAGTTTGTGGTAAACTGTCACCGGCGTAAAACAGACAATTTTCAAGAAAATAAACATGATTTCATTTAATAGGCATAATTTTTCTGAAGAAATTGATGCAAGACAAGCCTATAAAAGTTACTTAGTTTTCTAAAGTTCTAACGAGCGTGAGCGATAGTGCCGTATTGAGGCGTGTATAGGCAGCGCTGCGTATCAAAGCACTAGCATAGATCCTTCCTCACGACGTTCTTGGTTGTGGCTGGAGTGCGGTGAATGAACATTAGGGATCTAGGTATGCAGTCGAAAAAACGTGGTGGCGGACAGCACGAGATCTAAGATGGAGACAGTGTTTTGCTGTTCTTTCAGAATGTGCTACTGTGCATCATGCAGCAGGTTCGTCGTGCATCATAAAATAAAAATGTATTACTGATATATTTAAACATAACTTGCTGGTGCAAAAAGACAGAGTTGAGGTGAATGTCGCGTTACCTTTAGCGTAGTACATGTAGTAATCGGTTTGACGAGTGTAGTACTTTTTTTTTAATACTCGCATGCTCTCATGGTAATAATATACCTGACAGGGAGTATAGTGGTCTCAACTATTATAGCTGAGTGTGGTTCAGTTATTTTTAAATGTTTACTGTGAATAAACCAGAGCAACCATCAAAAATACTTCAAGAAACTTGAGGGAAAAAAACAATTTCACAGCAAAATTTTAAGACAATTACTGGCTTTGTTCTACACTGTTGAGCTTGTGTGCCCTTTCACACTGCAGCAAACATAGAATATTTTTTTTGCACTTCCCAGAGACAGGTAAAAACAGGTGAATGTAGTTGTTCACTAGTCCATTGGAAAGGTAGTGTGTTTGCCAACAAAAATGAGCGATTACAACTTTGGTAGTTTATTTTCGCGGACTTGTTGTAAACTGTGTTTAGCTGCGGCGCGAAGTAAAGTTCAAAGCCAATATTCAGTAGTAACAGAAGTGGGCACACGTGTTCGCATAAACTTTGATCAAGATCATAGGTTTGTGGTTTTATTCCGGCAGTGTGCCGATAGGAAACGTGTCTGATCTACGCTTGAACGCTACCAAAACTAGACAGACTGTTTGTTGAAAAGCAATTCTAAAGCCAGACATGCTCCTTTTCACACTTGGCCCACCACACATGATTTTTTTCTTGGTTGTTTCTTTCTTTCTTCCCTTCAACTATCCAGACAGACTCGTCCCGAGACAAAAAAAATGTCGTTACCGCCCCGTTCCCACCACCCATGTGTTCATGAAAGAGAGACGGTTCTTTATTATCTCACAGGCATTCTTCGTGCGTGATGTGTGTGGCGTGCGTGAATGTGTGTGTATGTGAGAGACACGGGCATAGCACATCGGGTGGCAATTCTTAGTGGAGATACTGCTTGTATCCACCGTTTTTCTGTCAGAACCATTGTCGTAGAAGAACAGTTCTGGATACTTGCCTATCTACCAATTTATTTTGCTTGACCCCCTTGTTGTTTTGCGTCAGTTCACCAAGTTACCGAGAGTGTTGTGCACCTTTGGCACTGCAATCAAGGCGGTCGGGCTCAAACGCCACCCTTTTTTTTCAGGGTTTACATTATAAAGTAAGTAAAGATTGTTGAAGCCATGCTTGAGGATTGTGAGCAAAGGAAGTATTTAATAAATTGATAAAAAATACATTTATTGTTTATTTTTATAATGTAAACACTTAAAAAAAAGTGGGAGGGAAGTAAGCAGAGTTTGAGCCTTACCGCTCTGATTGCAGTGCCAATGACACATTACACTGTCTGTAACCTGGTGAACTGCAGTCAAATAACAAGGGTGGTGGGGGAGGGAGGTCAAGTTTCCAGGCAAGTATCCAGAATTACTCTTCTACTGCTGTGGTCAGAACACGCAGTTCTTGTTCCAAATAGCCATGTCGTTACCTAAGCTGAGCGTAAGTTTCTTAGGGGGACGGCCAGCAGACAACACCATGTCTGGCGTTGGCACTGTGGTCTGTCTCTCTCTCTCTCTCTCTCTCTCTCTCTCCCCCCCCCCCTCATGAGCTCATGAGTTGCCAGCTGGCTGTGTTTATCTACGAGATGGCCGAGGGAGGGCGAGAGAGGAGGTGTGTTCTTGTTGTCCTCTGTCCTTTGTGTGAGTGTCCGGGCAAGCCTCTTCTTCCACTTGTCAATCATACACTGGATCTAGACCCAAGCGACAGATCAATGGGCTGATGCTCACGGCCACGCCGCTGCATATTGGTACCGATCACGGTTGGCCACGCCAAAAATCTGAAAAGTGCTTAAATCTGTCTCTCATGTTTAGTTATAAACAAAAACATCAAATTTAAGTACATTGAACATTTTTAACATTCCAATATTTAATACTGCGGTATGTACTGTATTTATTAGGCCATTGTGATTTGTTTTGTTTCATGTGTATGATTTTTTTTTTAAACTTGAAAAATTTAACTCCATAATTTGTAGTATAATTCCGATAACTGGGGTCGGCTGATGTAGTTCATATAATATTTGTCTTATGTATTTGATTGATTATCGGCTATGTGCTATGTGAGCTAAGTATTTACACTGCGCTGAAACAATAGAAAACACAATGGTTACCAAAGGATTATTGATGTCGTAGAAAAGGAAAAGGGAGATGCATATATCAGGAATAGATGTGACTGAAATCAGAAATGATGTACTGTATTTTATTAACTAACAATTATTCAAACAAAAAAAAAATTTAATCTAAGTTACCTCGTTTCTACAATAGGCTAAAAATTGTAAAATAATTTATCATATAAAATATTTGTAAGATTAAAAATGAATAGCATGTGGCACGTGCAATAGATAATTGATGTATGAAAAATTCACCTAAGTCACTAACAATTTTATTGTACAGCAGGTGATATGAAATGTTATATGCATTTTCTCAGTGACAACTACTCTCTACACTCCTTAGTATTATCTATTATCTGTTAAATGTGCCCCTCGTTTTTCGTTTTAAGGGAGATGTAACACCAAAGCAGTGAAATTTCATAATTTTCGACATAACTTTTTCTCCTCGCTTATTATCAAAAATCTGGCTCGACAATCCATACCATTACACCTTTGTACACCTTACTTTATTACATGGTCGCAGACTTTCCTATTTTTGGAGCAATGATGGCAGATAGGAAAAATGTCTCTTTTTCGTATCTTCCATTTGTGCTCCAAAAATAAGACAGTCTGTGATTATGTAGGAATGTAATAAGTTGTATAAAAGTATCATTTCTGAATTGTCATACCTTGATTTTCTGTAATAAGCTAGGGGAAATAGTTATGTCGAAAATTGTGAAAATTCACTTCTTTGGTGCTCCATCCTTCTTAAAAAGAATAATTTTCATATGAGAAATTATTTAATGCACTATAGTTTGTTTTTAAAATGTGACTAATATATTTGAAAAATTCTTTAATGAATTATGGTTTACTTTTTAGTCTAATGTGTGTCAAATTTATCAATCTATTTTAAACAAGAAAAGTTTATATTGGTCAAATAAGGCCTAATAACAAACAAACAGACAAGAAAGCAAGTTGATATTCCTTTGTCATTCAGTTCTGAGTTATGTTTTAAAGTTTCCTGCTCTCTACCTCATCGCAAAATTATTTTAACGTGGTATATTAGTTTTATTTAAATTATTTCAAATTTCCCCCTCTTATATCACAATGTTATCTAGTTCTGAGTTATATTTGAAGTTTCAAGTATCTAGCACATTAATAAGTTAGTTTAAAATTGATTGCAAAATTTCTATTGAACAGACAAGAAACAGAGTTAATAAAAACGTAAATTAATAAAGTGTATCAATTTTACTGTGTAATCTGTAAGCATATTTTGCAAGAGGGATAAAATGGATGTGCACTATTGTGATTTAAGAGGTATGTAAAGGAACAATGAAGAGCGGACGTCTGGAATACTCAATCGACAATAAAATAAGAACTAGCTAGCCTAGTCATCAAAATTCAATGCAATTTTTCTGCTGACTAGATATGTTTTTAGCAGACATTTGTTTATGTAGCACTATGCTGTAGTATGCTTTACTTTTGAGTAAAATTACTAAAAAATGTTTTAGAAAAATAAGAGCTTGAAACCATAAAATCTACAGAAATGAGCTATCAGAAAAATCCTCGAGCAAGAGGTTTACAGATGTTAAAATTATTTTCAAATGAAAACGCGAGTATTTCTGAAATTAGGTTGTTATAGAGGCTTAGATGTTGTATATTAAAAATGACAGTTTTCCATTTTTGTAGATTTTGGGGTTTCAAGTCCTTATTTTTCCAAATCGGTTTTTAATTTTTTACTTGATAGTAAAGCATACTACCGTATAGTGCTATGAAAATCAATGTCCGCTGATAAAATATCCACTAGACAAAAAATTCTCACCGAATTTTGATGAGTAGTTCAGATTTTATTGACTATTGAGTATTCCAGCCGTCCGCTCGATATCATACCTTTCCATTCTCCTTAACTGAGGCAGGAGTCCGTATCACTATATAGAAGATACTTGTTAAAATATAGAAAATGTAAGCATTAGTGTGATGTCAAATGCTATATGGTTTTAATAGTGCCTTGTGAAGAACTGTCCTGAATGGTCTACTAGAGAGAAAAAATCACAAAATTTATTATTAGAAAATAATTTTAACTTTGTAGAGATTGCTTATGAGTTTTTTTTCTTCTTACGGACATTTTTAAAATCTCTTTCATCTTTCCTGTAACAATATTTTACACTACAGCAAAAATAACAACAAATTACCAGCATAACTGATAAGCCTACTTTTCTCAAAGACGTGCAGATTAACCCAAAGTTAAAATTGTTTATGTAATCTAGGAATATTACATTATAATATTGATTCAGGCTTATGAAACACGAAATATACAAAAGACAAGACACTTTACTAAATAATATACAGTACCCGGTTTAATAGCCACAGTTATCAAAATATTACAAAACCATGAACGAGATAGGCAAATGTCAAGTTAGAATTATATGTTGTATGTGTACCAAGTTTTACGAAATTTCTAAGAATATTTCATCAGATACGTTATACTATGCTAAAAATATAAAAAGGATGCAATTTTGAACATCTGAACACAGAATGAACCAAAGACACAATATTCAAGTCAGTTTTGTATGTAGTGTTATGCCGGGCGTGGCAACAGGCATACAATATTTAAATCACTGACAAAACAAAGTTCGAGCGGAAAACTTTATTTTAATATATTTTATTTAACAATTTAATATTTACAACTATGTTCACTTACTTGAATGTGACGCTGATGTGGCCCATATGGCAAAGCTAACTATCATTAAAGAAAAAAATCTCATTTTCTACTCTGGTGGCTTTACTGAGGGCGTGGCATCTGGCGCAGGCTTCAGGTCGTCCCAGCAGCAGTTCCTCCTTGTAGACTGTTAGAGCAGAAGACCAAAGATACGCCCGGAATGACGTGCAAACGAATATAACTCAATCTATTGAGTGGAAGGGGAACTTCCCTCCAGGAATGGTATCTCCCAAAGGGGAGTGTCCTATCAGTTGGAAGACACTGAGGACACCTCACGATTGGCTATGGACCAAGCCCACGCGCTATGCGTCTATGTTGTCGTCGAATGGACGAAATCCACGCTTCCAGGAAAACACGCCTCTACCATGGCCGCACTACAGGAGAAATGTCGTCAACACTTGGGAAATGTCAGGCCACGAACGGATATAAGTGCCGGGAAACTGAGGTCTGTGGTTGCACCACACTCTGGGCACGGTTGTGCGTCGTATCTTCTCTGCAGGCAAGGTTCTTCGCCTTGAATGAAATAATATTCACATAGCTAACACACAAGACATTAAGTCTGAATACCCTGGGTTCAATGACAGGCTAGGCCTGGGCATTACAGTAGCATACGAGTACCAAATTTGGTGAAATTCTGAAAAAATATTTCTTAATATATGTTATACTGTGCTAAAAATATAAAAATTGGCCACCAATTCGAAAATATCAACACAGGTCAAATGAAATGTACACAGAAGTAATGTTAGTTTTATATTGGTACCAAGTTTGGTAAAATTCTGAAATAATTACACTAGTCCTAAGATATGGAATACTACGCTAAATATAAAAAATAGCCACCATTATGAAAATATGAACACAGGATGAGTAGAGATGATGGTATATCGCGAAAATGTTTTGTGCCAACATATCCTTGAAAACACTGCAGTTTGTAGCAACATATATGATTGGATGATGTACATCTAACACAACGTAGATGTCTGCTGACCAATAATAAGCATCAAATATTGCAATAGCGGGGTTCGTATTGGCTCTGTCAAATAGGGAAACAGCTCCGAGTACAAGCGAAAGCCAGTAATCTTCGGATAAGCTGAACGTGTGTTGAAACCCAGCAAACAGTCAAGTTTTCCCGTGATAAATCATCATCTCTAAGGATGAGCTCAGATGTATTCCTGGCCGAAAGGAGATTGCTTCCAATTTAGACTTATATCATGTGATTCTGATACGGTTTTAGTGAAAATACAATAACATGGTCATCTACAGTATGTTTTTGGCAATAGTACATTTTCAAAACCTGCTGTCAGCAATGAGAAAAAAATACAGTAATCATCTTCAACTTGTTGACTATACTTTCAGTTGTAATGGCTCGCTTTACTGAATGGATGGTGCGCAACACACATGCGCACAGTTTCTATGAATTCTCACACGCACGCAAAAACTCGCAGCTGAAATTTTGTACACTGTTTACCTAGATACAGAGCTACATTTTGCTGGTAGAATCAACTGGCCACCCGTGTTTGCTCTGTATTTGAGGATTAATGAAAAAATAATCATAAAAACATATGATACTAATAAACGCTACAATAAAGTTAGAAAATTAACAACAAATTATTTTGAAACTATGATTTGCTCTATTAGAAAAAAAATACATATTGCTTAAACTTCACTCTGAATCCAAAATATTTCACATTGAATTTGTGTATTTTGTTGCAAATACCCACAGAACAAAATCCTATCGTTAATTATGCTAGTTTTGTACTTCCAAGAGAGACAAATAATAAACCTAATTCATTAAAATTTGGTACTGTAGAGTCATAAAGTGGATAAAAGAGAATAAACTGAGCCTATTTTGAACATCCTACAAAGAAACTGAATTTTCGGAATTTTGGCTCATACAAAGCTATTTGGGACCACTGCGCGCCAAGGATTTAGGCGCTCGCTTGACCCGGAGAATTTAGAATTATATACAAAGCAAACTTTCCCATTTTATCGCAGTTATTTCGCATTTGTGAAAATTTGGCCCTTTAATTATTGCTGAATTCTAATGAACGTACTGTATTTTAAATCCGCTAGCAATATGTTAACTTCTTCCATTTTATTCCTTTAATTTAGTAAAATTATAAGTTTTTTTGAGGGGATTGAGAATACCTAGTATCGTAGTTGCGCTGTTGTCATTCATAGTAGCCGATGTCGTAGTTGCAGAGCTCAACTATACTTGTAAACAAAAATCATAGAACTGCAACTCTTTGTCAGATAGACTTAGCGTCTATGTCCAACTGTGGCAACTGAAGAACATGTTTAGACATGTTTTATTCAAGTAACTCCTTAAACGAGCCAGTTGAGACAGGCTCACACATGCTAGTTCGCGTCATTACCTCAATACATTTCTTTCACGTTTGCTCAGTCTGCTGGCGGAGTTTATGCGGGTTGCCTTGGTGAGAGTCAACTTTCGTACAATTGATTTTATTGGTATTATGAGTGTGTGTGTGACGATACTTTGTATGCCACAGGAAAGATGAAGGTAATGTTTCGATAGTAATTTTTGGGTGGTCTCAGAATTAATTGTGCAGGAAAACAGAGTACATTAGCATTTTTATGGCTATGCCTAGGAGCTGAGTGTGTATCAAAGATGAAAAACTGATAGGTGGGTGTCACTTTTTAAGAAGACCAAAATTAATAAATCAGTAAAGCTAAAAAAAAGTTCTATTTTTCTAATGCCACTGTCTTTCATGTACTTTAAAAGCCCATTTAATAAGATATAAAACTAACCGAGTTTCAAATTTCTAGCCTCAACCGTTCAAGACTTTCAGCTAATTTTATAAATGAAAATGTGGAAAAATTTAAATTTTTTGCAATTTCTGACATTTAATTACTAAAAAATTGTGCACCGAGTTGCAAAACTGCTCCTCTATTGGGCATTTAAAATTACATATCCTGTCCCTCACTAGTGATTAAACTCTTAAAGTCTTAATTATATGAATGATCAAACTGATATTGCAGTTTCTTGCGAGGTACTTGTCGTCACGTCTAGTGTTCGATAGAGATGTGGCCTCGACTGTATCAGTGGCAGTCGCAAAGAACGTAATAATTCAAAAGCTCTCTTAATCTCGCCAAGATTTTATTTGCTACAATCATTCCGTTTTAGGACGTCACTTCAGTATGGTTCCCGCAGCAAAGTTTATCAACACTATGTGTCCACGAAACAACTATTATGGCAAACCAAAATGACTCTATTCCCATTACGAATCATTAAAATACTCAGAAATCTTTCAACCTCCTCACAATTGAGCTTACGCAAATTATCCAATATCAATCGATAATTGCAAGTGCGAGAGTCCCTTTCTAAGGCCCCCGCAATCTTCTGCTCTGATCAAAACTTCCAAATATTTAACAAACTGAATTCGTAGCTGACCGTGCGAATCTCCTCTCGAAGGTGTCCACGGGCAACTGCCCCGATAATGCGTCAACACACCCTGACAACCACAACCCTCGCGATCTCCACGTTCCTCAACTGACCAACCACAGACCTTCCCTGAAAACAGGCCATGCCACGTCTCGGCCACTACTTCATGACACAGACCCTCCGCCATTTATTCTTTCAAAATTATTTAAATTATTTACATAAACCTTACATTGCATAATGACATTGATTTCCCAAATAAGATATTGTTTCCTTTTAATTTTGACACTATTTAAATACTATATACTATTCCACTTACAGTATTTATAATTTTTTCCACCAGTGCTGCCGCTGCATGGTCGACGCCATTTTGGAAAGCAGGGGGGGGGGGGGAAGAAGAAAAGAGCCTTGTTCAAAATTCTCTCAGAGTGATGTAAATATTTAAAACGGGAAGAGGTTACACTCCTGGAGCATGGCTGGGCCACGAACAAGCAAACCAACCCCTCTTACACTCGTTTTGAGACTTCCTGGGGATGCGACAAGCCAGAGGCCACTTTTTTCATGGCCCCTCGCAGAGCTCGTATATTCTGTCCGGTTCAGTGCTGGCTTCCTCTCGACCCTCTCTCTAGGCTTACCGAACACACTTTCAGTTCAGTCTTTATGCTACACATCTATTTTAAATACATGTAATTTATAAACATCTTGAAATTTGGCACACTAAATTATTCTCAGTTGTCTATAGTGTCTCCTTCTGAACAAGAGAGACAGAGAGAGTATCTGCCACTCCGCCGCTGGTTTCTTTACCATTTTTTGTTTTCCTACCTTCCCGACACACATACTATTCACACTCTTTATTTTCTGAAGTGACACACCGGCTTGTCATTCTCACACAGATGCGTGGAAACAGGGGCAAGGCTTTATTTTAAAAAAAAATCTCTTCCCCCATGCTTTCTGTTAAAAAAAAAACTGTTCCCCAAGTCTCGCTCGGTGGACAGGGGGCGGGCGCCTTTGTTACCGCGCGGCTTAGTCCCATAGCGACCCTTCTTCTAACTACAAAAAAAAACTGCTAGTCTCGCCACTTAGCTCCAAGCAACTCTTTCTAACAGCATAACAAAAAAAAAAGAAACCCACTTCTCCGCTTCACATCAAACCCACACAAAAATTCTTGCCAACTAAATAAACGTCCTAACTAAAAGAAGAGAAAAAAAAGGTCCCTGGAATAAGTCTGACAGTTTGGCGGCCTGTTTCTTTAGCTTTGCTTGACATTCACGCTCTTTTTACCATCACTGTCTCACCTTTTTTCAACGTGTTAACCGGCCTGCCCGCCATTCTTTTAAACTTTCGCTTTTCAACTGTGCGCCGCATATTGCTCAAATCTTTCTTGCAAAGTTCCTCTTGGTTACGTTTCGGCCTTGGTGGGAATCGAACTATGAGGGAGATCCACCGTGGTGGCAGTTCACCTTCACCGTGACGTAATTCATGGGGCATACACCCTGTTGCGTCGTGTCGGGTTTCATAGAGACATCTTTCAACCAGATTCAAATGCGTCGCCCAGGACGAGTGCCGTTTCCTTACCGGTAGTCGCAACAGGCAATTTATTTCCCGGTTGACTCTCTCCACTGGGTTGCCGGCCGGTTGGTGCAAGGACATGTGTTGCATTCTTATTCCGCGTTCTTTCGTTGCCTTGTTCCACGTTTCCCCCACGAACACTGTAGCATTGTCCAACAGTATGTACTGCTTCGGGCGTGCCTACTTCCTCACAGTATCTACCCACAACTTTTGACGTAATGACTTGCGCCGTCCCCTTTCTCAAAGGAAACAATCTTACATACTTAGTGAAAACATCTAGTACCACAAATATGTACTTGTATCCGCACCAAAAAACTACGAGAGGTCCATGCATATCCACGGATAGCAGTTCCAACTTCTTGCTTGTGAGTACCGCCCTGGCTTCTCCCTTCATTGGTCGCGGATTCGGTTTAGTGTGCTGGCAAATATCGCACTTGCTTATCTGTTGCCGGACCTTTCGCCGCATGCATTTGGACACACAATGTTCTCTTATTGCCGCCAAGGTCTTTGCCGCTCCGAAATGTCCCAAACTCTCGTGGTAGTCCTTAATGATGTCCGCTTCTGCTGGAATATATGTTCACCATATCCCAGACTTCGACTTTTGATACAGTAACTGCTCGTGGATACAATAATTTTGGTACACCTGTTTCTTTCCTTTCTTTTCTAGTAATTTGTTTGTCTTTTGTATAAAACTGTCTGCTTCCTGTCCTGTAGTTAGACTATCTTTCCAATCCCGGGTCTCTTTTCTGTTCAGTGGCTTAGTTATTAATACCACGTATTCCTTGTGATCTTGCTTCCATCTATCTCCGTCGGTTGGGCTACCTGATAGTGTATCAGCGACATCCTGTGTACTCGGCAGAGCATATCTTATGTCCAGGTCAAATGCTTGGAGAGCCAGAATCCACCTTGTTATGCGACCATGTAGCAGACGGCACTGGTTTATTTATATCAGTGTTTTGTGGTCCGTGTGTACAACCACTCTCTTGCTATGAACAAAATGTCTGAATTTATTGCACGAGAAAACCAAAGCCGTAAGTTCTTGCTCCGTGATCGTGTACGACAGCTCGGCCCCCTTAAGGCTCCTACTTGCAAAGGCGATCGGACACGGTTCTCCAGCATCATCCTTCTGGTACAGTTTCGCTCCCAAGGCTATTCCTGATGCATCACACAATATATAAAACTTGTGCTCCCAGTCTGGGTGGTATAGCAACGGCGCTTCACTCAGCTTCTCCTTAATCGCTTCACAGGCCGCATGTTGTTTGGGTCCCCATTTCCATGCCGTGTTCTTCTTAATCAACCCCTGCAACGGCGCAACGATCTCAGCATACTCGTGTACAAACTTTCGGTTGAAGTTCAGCGCACCCAGATATTTTTGCAGTTGTTTCCTGTTTTTTGGTACGGGAAAAATTACGATGGCTTCTACTCAGGCCGGGTTGATCCTCACTCCGTCTGAATCAATCACATGTCCTAGAAACATTATCCGCAGCCTCACAAATACCTGCTTTTCCTTATTCACGGTGACCCCTTCTTCTTTAAGCCATTTAAGCACCCCGTCCAGCTGCCATAAGTGCTATTCCCAGGTATCAGATGCCACCAATATGTCGTCTGCATATATTGTGACATTACAACATTACCTCCGACCCTAGGGTAGCCTCCAGTGCCTTGATGAAACGGCTTACACTCAAATTGATCCCGAAAGGTAGTCTCTTAAACTGATAGATGCGTCCTCTGATCTGAAAAGATGTGTACTGTCGCGAATCTTCATTTAATGGGACCTGCAGGTATGATGCTACCCAGTCTATCCATGAGAAATATTGACAAACCTTAAATTGCTACAACAGTTCGTCCACTGGTTCAGGGGCCTCTTGTTCCTAAGATATTAAGGGGTTCAGCCGTCGCGCATCAAGACAGACACCTACAGTGCCCTGTTTCTTTGGGACAATTACTAATTTATTTACATACTTGGACGCGCCCCTTTCTATGATATCAGCTGTAAGCAGTTTCGAAATTTCTTTCTCTGCTGCCGGCCTTAATTTATTTAGTATTGGGTAAACTTGACACGAAAAGGGTGTGTGTTCTTTTTTCTTTAACCAACTCACATATGACTTCATCTTCCCTGGTGTTTGCGCGAATACCGATGTGTGCTCGATTAACACCTTGTTAAGCTCCTAGCACTGCTATTCCATCAGCAATCTGGTGATCTCGCGGACATCTGAAATTTTTCTCGTTCTGTCACTTCGTTTGAGATTTCTTCCCCATTTGTAGAAAATGCAATGCGCCACTTGTCTGCTCGGGCGATCTTTAGTATAGGTAGTGTTCTGTCGTGTGGACAAGGGCTTTCGTCCAATGTAAATTCATGTACCTGGCCGTCAGTATGGAGTTCTATTGTGCACTCTTGGCAGGCGATTCTCGCTTCGTACCGTGATGAATTAGACGTGTTTGTGAAAATGCATTTTCTAGGTGTGCGTTTTCGTCGGCTATTTCACGTACATATTCTGCCACGGACATGTCTTCGCCCGCCGTGTAGTGTTCCTGATAAATATTGTGCATAAGCTTGTCCTGAACCATACGTGACCAAAAGCTCGCTGTGAATGCTTCGTGGTAATCATTGTAGCATTCCCAGTTTGCTGATGCAATTTGAGCCCAGTTGTCAGCGGGTTCGGTCAGCCGACTGAGGAACAGCTCCACTCTTACTTCTTCACTACATGGGAAGTTCTTTACAAATTTGTCCATTCGTCTAATAAAACGAATCGGCCTTGCTTGCTCCTTACAAACACTGAAAACCAGCACTAACACCTCTCGATGTTGGGAGGTGCTACTGAGGTTACTGCTTCTTGTGGTGTACTGTACATAGTGTGTTTTTGCGTCTCCGTCTGGGCCAACTCTACGGTCGTGACCTTGCAAGTAAGACTGCTGACCTGATTTTCTACTTGCTCAACACGATTGTCTACACTGTCACACTTCGCTCTTGTAGCCCGTGAGTCCGTAGTTAGTTCACGAAACTGTAGTTCCTGCTGTTCTATGGTCGCTTCTACTCTTTCGTCTATCGCTCGGACCACCTGTGCGATGCTCCCTGTATGGTCGTCTAGTTGTTCACGTACTGCTCTTCGCACTTCTATAAGACTATTTTCCAGGCTATCCTTAATTTAGCTGCGCTGCTCTGCGAACTGTCGGGTGGTCGTTACTTCAAGAGTGTCAACCCTACTTGTAAGTGAATCTATCTTCCCAGTTACGCGCTCTTCTAGACGAGTTATTTTGTCCCCCATGCTTGTTATTTCCATTTGCATACCTCTTATTTTCCTTCCAGACTTGCCATTCCCTATTTTAGCTTACTTTCCATACCTGCCATTAACTGACCTATCTTGTCTCGTAACTCTAATGAGCCAGTAGTTTCCTTGCTATGCACCATATTATTTCCCTCAGAAACCTCATCAAATTCAGATACCATTACCTCTAGGCTATCCGACCCCTGTCTCGAACTCGGTCCGCTCAACACTAAATTTTCTTTCGTCGAAGACATTTTCGCGCGTGTTGCATTCTGAGAATATCCAGCCATCCCCTCTATTCGCAAATCATTTAATATGTCACACTCCGTGACCTCACCTGACTCTTCGTTACTGCCTGCTACAGCCAGCCCTTGTTTCTCCTGAGAAAATATTTCTGCTTTCATTCGAATGGCCAGATGTCTCGTCTCCGTGGACCACCTGAAAACTGACCTACCTACATGTGTGTCGCACACTATTTTTACACACATCTCGGTGCCTGTCATTGCTCTGCCGTCATCCTGCCTGCTGTAAATCAGTGTATGTCACTCACTAAACTGCTACATCTGACCTTAAGGCTGGTTTCCTCCTGCAATGTCTCCGGTGGCTTCATGCCTTGTTTTCGGGTGTCGGGTCATCTTCAGGGACTGCAACTCTGCTGTTGCCTCAGGTATTGAGGCGTCTCAACACCCATGGGTGACATCTTCTCTCGGGACCCTCGCCACTGTAGTAGAGGTGTGCAATATGTCAACATGTCGAATTCGACACATGTATCAAGGTCGATGCATGTGTCAAGGTCGACGCGTGTGTCGAAGTCGACATATGTCAAGGGATATTGACCTTTCTGTATATGTGTGTGACATGACAGGGCTTGCTACGTTGTCATATTACTTTATTCACCGACGTTCTCTTTCAGCACGTACGTGGGCTGGGGCTTGGAAACTGACGCCAAAAAAGTATCTCGCACTTATTTCCTAATCGAAGTAAGGCGGGTCCAGTCCAGTCCACATGTTCGCGGTCTCATGCTTCAGTTTCATCTTTGTCCTCACATCGTGTCACGTGTAATGAGCTACGTTTGGTTTAATTCAGCATTGCACCACTAAATTATAGTATAATTTTTATTGAAAGGTACAACTATTTTTCCTAACGTTCATATCGTCATGACGGATGAAAGTCATGAGACGAATGTTGTTTGTGATGATGTAAATGATTGTGAGATCATACACTAGCCTACCACTACTGGCGGGAGTCCGTATTAGAAATTTATCATAATATTTAACATATCCAAAGGCCAAGTGTATATAATGTGGACACGTAGTGAACCGCATTAATAGCACCGCCTACGCGCACATTAGAAGCTTAAAAACTACGGAGCTGTAAGGTTGACCTTGAAGCGAGCATCAAATGCACCACGTCATTACGAGCAACTAAGTTCAGTGCAGGTCGCAATCTGAGTTTCACATACATCCGGTTAGTGCATTTTGAAGTACGGCTGTCTGAAAAGCACGTTGTTAGCCATGTTGGAGGGCTTAGAAACTGTGTTTTTAATGAGCATGGTGTCTTAATATTGAGGTTTTTTTTGTATGTTGGCACAATGGACACATGTGGAATACTTTGTAGAAAAATCCGGTTTACGGACACATTTCAATGCATTTGAAGCGTGAGATAGGCTGCCGCCTTAAGGAAAATACCGTCAGCATGAAATCGCATCTGAAATTGAAACATCTGCTTAGTTTGTTTGAAATTTCATGTAATCGTAGAAATGAGGAGGCAGATTTCACTATTTCACAAGAACCTGGCCCATCTATAAGGCATTTTGACTTAACTGAAAATATGTTATTAAAAATAGTTTTTTTATTTAGTTTTTCTGACCGATTATTAATATTATAAGAAAAAACATGAAATTACGTATTTTTATTTAATTAATGTTGTGAGCAAGCTTAAATAGTTGTTGCTGTTAGTGTTTCAAGCAAAAAGGGACAAAATCCTGCGAGCTAATTGCTAATTTTAAGGCTACTAAATGTGCACATGTAATGTTTCACTTTTAGCTCATAACTGTACTATAGGAGTATTTATGTTTTTGCCTTCTCTTAGACCTGTAACAGTAAATTAAAAATTGCATAACATTTATGACTTGTTGTAAAATTTAAATCAAGCAGTTCGCACTGTACGCTTAAAATAGGCTTGCAAGTACAAATTAAATTTACCCTCATATATTTGGTATAACAGTAAAATACCTACTGGTCATGGGTAATGTTAATATTTGATGTTTATACTAGCTGCACGGCCACTGCTTTGCCGCTACTGTTTTTTCTTAAAATTGACAACTTCATTTTATTCTTAAAATAGAAAAAGAAACAGGACACATTACCTAATAAGTAACTGTGTATCATATTATGATAATCACTGTCGAGGCGTTGTCTGCAGTTATTTTATTTCAAGTGTTTTGGTAAACCAAATGAAATAGTGGGAAACTGTGTCTAACTTGTGCGTACCCTATTATAGATATGGCTCCGCTGCTCACTTTTTTAAATTAAATACATTATGGAATTCTTAAAAAAAGAAAAAAAAAAAAGGACACAATCCTTAATGCAGTAAAACCTCTTTAAAACGGAACTCTGCAATATCCAGATTTTCTTCGTTTGGGCAGATTTCCTTTTTTTACAGGTGTGTAGCAGGCAAGAAAAAAAATTTTTTTTTTTAGTTACAATATAAAACTTCATAGTATGTAATAGTAACCTAGATGAACAAAATTGGAACAAAACATATTTGCCACAACTCTAATTGAATCAGTATTTGAAAACAAAATGGAATGTGATGAATGAGTGAGTGGGACACTTCATTTTATGTATACGTATAATTAAATATTGTTTATCATAATAATAAATAGCATACTAATCTGTACAGAGAAATGTAGATTGAAAAGTGTAAGTTTTGCCATTTTAGGGTACATATTATTGTGTTGTTTGTATTGAATGTGGTGTTACGAAACTACCATTCAGACGTGTTCTGGTTCTGAGGTGTATGCTCTTTCGATAGATAAATGCAACGGCTTTTAGTGGTTTGGAATAAAACGCTTACTTTAACTTATTTACAACATAGGTAGGAAGGTGCCTTACAATTAAGCGTTACATGCTATGTTGTAAATAAAAGTGAAAATTTACACGTACAAATGTTTGATAATTTTACATATTTGTACATGTAGTCATGTTGACAAATACCGACTGTATATGTAATTAAACTCAAATGTTTTTAGAAATCCAAATATTACTATAAGCTTGATATTACTACACAGATGTACATACATATTTACCAGAAATTTTATGGTAAATTACATTTTCAGATGTACATGTAAAAAAATTTAATTAGCATTACCTACTCGTAATTTTTGGTGTTATTACTGTACTGTCATTGTATCAACACATCGTCATCATTGCAAAAATACGTAATTCAAGTACACTTTTACAATGACTGTCATGAATTTTTACTAATAACTTACAAAAATATAGTTTTTTTATGTATAAATCTATAGTGATGTTTCATGTTTGGTCCATAAAGCTTTTAAAATCATATACTGAGTGAAATTTAAAATGACTTCACTAATTATTGTACTGTAGGATTTAGTAAAACACTGTATAAGGATGAACCCTTTTACATAAACATATGCATTTATACACAAATTTGCAATATCAGCCCTCGTGTTTGTATAAATCATACTTAAATGCCAAAATTTTACTATAATTATGCATGCAATAATTTTTTTAACAATCCATCTGCGTCATTTTATTTGCAGTGCAAATATTTCCTACTCTCTCTATGCAAATTTTGTTTCTTTGTTTAAGAAACTCAAACACAATTATTAATTCGTTATAAAATTTCTTCAATTGTGAATTGTCTATGCAAATATTAACATACAGATTAAACTTCAAATTTAAAATGGTTTGTGATTTAGTTGTAGGCCTAACTGAATTCTTGAATAATCTTTTTAAGTAGTCACAACTGCCAGTTCTTTAATTAAGTTTGTGTATAATTTATTTCATAGAAACCTATTCCAAATTTTTATGTGCATAAACTTGTTTTTCATTTGGTTGTCTGTTAATAATTTTTTTTTTTCTATTCAGGCTTACTGATAGCGCAGAGTGACTTTGTTTTCAAAGCTAGATCGTCGCATACAATGACGTACTATATTATGCTTACCTATAGAATATAATTCAGCAAATATACGTGTAGATTGGAATAAAACTTGGTAATTGGTGTACAGTATGTCAAAATATTTCCAGTTAGTCTAAAATACCCTATTATATAAGTTCATGTATTCTTTCGATGGAATTCTACTGCTGAAGTTACGGGCTTAAATGTGTATAGAATACATGTGGTCTTGTGGTTATAATGTTGAGCTGATAGTCTGAAGGTCATGGGTTGGAATCCACTAAGACTAGAAGCATTTTCAGTAGTTTAAAATGAGTGTTGAAGATTTACACATTGTTGAAATATAAAAATTCATTGGATAAACAAATTTCTGCGTTCGACAAAAAATGGCTAAACCGATGTTTAGAAAAAAAACTTATTTATCTGTAACATTCTCGCCACAACCGCGAAAGCAAAATAATTCTAATTTACTTTTACCCTTAGAGTATGGGTTATTTTACACAACAGCGTGTAAAAATACACCTACAGTGATTTTGTTATTTTACTCGTATTTACTGTATGTTTATTATGAAACACTGTGAAAAACACACGGGTATGGCTAGTTTAAAATTACCTGTACTTGCAGGAAGGCTGTGATACAACACACAAATTTATTTTACAATGTATGGTTTATTGCTTATTTTTATGTACTAAGTACTTTGGGATGGCATAGTTACAAAAAATTACTATCACCAGCCACCAATCTGAAGACAAGAATGTAAATATAGGATCATTAGCATTTAATACAGACAAAATTATTCAAACATTAAAGCAAAATTAACAATCCACTCCTACTTTACAGTTGCCAGATTATGTGTCATTGTCTCGTGGCTAAATATGGCTAAATATTAATGTACTAGCACAAAACAATAGGTGCTACACGATGATTAAAGCTGAACATCCGGTCCCATATAACACTATTCTAATGTCAGCAAAGCAAATGGTTGCACCTCACAATGTCGCTCATCAACTAGCAGTTTTCGTTAGAAAAAAAATTCTTGTCATGTCATTTAGTAAAGCAAACAGGACTTGCAGTGTTTTTAAACTAAATAGTTTCATAACTGAGGTTAGCAACAGGATAACTGTTTTGCTAATATTTTAATTTCGGAATAAGCATTCACCTTTGCAAGCTTCAGGATGTAAACAATATACAGGTCAAATATGAGTACTACAACCTTGAAATAATAAATAGGCTTGATAAACTGAATATAATGCTTTCTTGAGCAATATTTTTTAACACACACATTCCAGGTTTGATGATTTGTTCGTTATCCGAAATACTATGTAGCACCTGGCCGTCGTACTACATAAAATGTAACTAATATGCGAATAAAAGAATAAAGTTTTAATATGCAAGTTTAATATCTCTAAAGTAAAAGCAATTACAAGCGGTGAATGTGATCTACTTACGTTCACTGAGAAAAGCTGAATTCCCTACTATTAGTAATATACTAAATATGAACAGATTCATAACTAATCATGTAGAGTAGCGAGTCGGATAGCAGGACACACATGAGTTCCTTCTCAGGCAGCACGATTTATGAAGTCTCGTAGATCTCTCTGCAGAATGATGGCGTCCTCAATATGGCTGCCTCCATATATACTAAGTTGCGTGTGGTGCTTGGAATAACTGGATCTCCCCCTCCACTCTCTGGGCGTTGGCAATATTTACCAAGCGATATACTCCTCTACACCCCTCGCCTGACATGGCCGCACGATACAGTATTCTTTGTACTGGACTGAAATAACTGGTTTTTACTGACTTGGTCACGAGGCAGTACGTGTTGAAACAAACAGGATGTGACCTCATGGAAATACTGGTCATGTGAGGGCTAGTCACGCGGCCAGAGTCTGACAAACAACTCTATAATAAACTTGTACCGGATGTGTAACTACCGGTCAGCCTTGATAACATGTATGTGAGGCAAACTGCTTTCTGATGCAATGTCTGGACTGTGTTCTGGGCACTACATCCACCCTCTTCCACCTAGACTAGGTCTCTCTAGTCCGAAGATCATCGGTTCGATGCTCAGAAAGTTCTTTGGAAATGCTAACTTGACCGGACTGTAGTATATGCAAGTTTAGTGACGTTCTGTGTCTCCTCCTGCGTTTGACGGGAAGCGTATGAATCTGTTCTATGCTCAAGAAATGTAAAACACATTCTACTGACGGACTTACTTTACTTTAACATTACGTTAAATTCATCAAAACTAAAATCAAATATTTCAAAGAAATATGCATGTCAGCTTTTCCCTAGTGAATTCACATAACTCAATCCAGAATACACTATTGGAAATCTGAAACAAATCAATACATCTTAAACAATCAATACATGACATAATACACTTCAAACATTTCATAATTTACACATAAAACATTTTAAATTCCCTTGTGATCAATGTGACATGAAGTTCGATATCCATCTCTCTGTGGTTTCATTTATATCAAATGTCTTTGACGTGTGCAATTCTCTCTGTTGTAGCTTTATATTTCTCATCTTTTTTTGTCGTGTGCAATTCTCTCTGTTGTAGCTTTATATTTCTCATCTTTTTTTGACGTGTGCAATTCTCTCTGTTGTAGCTTTATATTTCTCATGCAGTGTACATTGTGATTATTTTCTTTTACGTGGTACTATTTGATTTCATAAACTTACTTAACATTAAACATTAAAATATTTACTCATGTCATGTGTACGCAAACAGTTAACAATTACTTGAATATGTGAACAATTAACAACTTGAATACAGTGAACCCTCGATAACTCGGACCTCGATGTCCCGGACTTCGGATAACTCGGACAGAATTTCAAAAAACAAAATTAATTTTAATTAAATTATTTTTGGTTAAAAATCATAAGAAAATTATGTCTGCCTCATTAAAATCCATCACGTTTTATTTAAAAACAGTATTAAGCTTTAAAAGCAGTTGCTCATCGCTACGTAGCCTTTAATAATCCCACCGTAAAATACGTGGCAAGTTCCGTGTGGTTAAATGTTGCTAGCGAGGCGCGCGAGTAGAGATGCAACTCAGCAAGCGCGCGAGTGGAGATGCAACTCAGCAAGCAGACCTCCCTTTATCTTTCCTCCCTCTTCTCCGCGCGAGCCACACACGCACGTGCGTCGTAAATAAACACTACAGTATGATGCTGATGAATTGGACGGTAACTACAGGTCACAATAGCACCTGAATGGAAATTTATTTTGTTCTGGTATGTGCAATAAATTCAAGATTGCAAAACGATTTGTTCCGGACATATTAAAAAAAATTAAAAGCCATTGGTTTGCATTGCAATTTAGGCAAGGTGGTGAGAGGATTTTATGGCCATTTAATGACGTCTTACAAGCCGATGAGGGTGAAGTGAGGTGAAAGAACAACACAACATCCATACCCGAGCAAGGATTCGAACCCAGGGCCTCTCGCACCGTTAACTGGCGCCTAACCCACTACGCTAGAGGCCGGCGCGATACATCGAAAAAATAAAACATGGCTTAATAAGTTATAAAAATGGGGAGGGGGCAGAAAGAGGCTTTTGCCCCGGGTCGCACATTCTAGAGGGCCTCGCTTTTGAAAAAGTTAAATGGTTAAAATGAATGGGCTTTTATTGAGTACCCTTTAATGTTGATGGTATCTGCGAAATTTATTTTAAAGTGTAAAGTGTGTGTAAAGACGTCACTGATCTACGACGACGCAGCCAAGGTAAGATAGTATGGAGGGAGGCCTACAAGCGCACATTATCACTTCAACCACGGCCGTGACTTCAAGTAAAAAAAAAAAAAAAAAAGGAGGAAAGGTAGACTGAGATTTACGTTGCTCCTGGCCTCGTATTCTAACAAAGAAGCCCTGGAAAAAAACAATTTCTCGTAGGAAACTAGCAGCTGGCTGCAGACACTGTGACATGCTGATGTAGAGCAATTTTTCACGTAAACATCTCGTGAGTTGCGTGTGGTCACGTGCGGTGTTTGTATTACTG
>PNEQ01032622.1:0-23269 GCA_003012365.1 Medauroidea extradentata
CATGTACCTGGAGGCCAGTGGTCGGCGGCTGTTTCGTAACACCTTGAGAGCTGGCCGATGATTCAAAGCCCGGGTGGCTCATAGTGGGAATCCCGCCGAAACTACGTCATAGATACCTGTCCCAACTGCGTCTTAACCCTTCGAGGGCGGCCGACGTGACTACAAGCACATCCGAAACATGATGAAATATCTATTTTTATACCCTTGTAATGTGGGGAACACCCGACTGTCTGGGCTAGTATAAAAGCACATAATCGGCACATTTGAGCGGAGTTCGCTATTGGTAGTGCTAGAGGAAGGTGCTACGCCTGTGGAGAGAGACTGGTGAAGACATCTTGGTGACGTTAAAGTCTACTGTGAGGCGGCAGGGGGCTACCTTCGGAGCAGTGTTTGGCGATACAAGAGGACTGCTGCTGCGGGTTGACAGGCGAAGAGGAGGTGCGCGACGGGAGTCGAACAGAAGACCTCAAGAGGGAAGACAGCGGTGCACTCGGGGTGCTGCGCAGCACATGGTGAGCCATCACCACTTCGGACTGATAAGGTTGTACATTGTCATTATTAGAAATACTGTTGATTGGATATATGACTGAATTTTATTGTGATTTATAGTGTTTAATTAATTGATAGTAGACTTTTCTTGTGCTTTAATTGTCAAAGTTAATTAACGTGTCTGTGACACAGGAGTAATTGTGTGCATAACTAATTGTGCTGTGAGAGTTCTAGTTGATTACTGTTTTGTGTATTTCGTAGCTTTGTGAGTTATTAAATCCAGTACTTAATTTAACTCTTTTATTTGTAATTATAAGACCTCTATCCCAAAGAACTCATGGGAATTGCCCACATATAAAGTTTGTGCTCTCAAACTTGTAACAATATTTACAACTAGCCAGCAGGCTGCGACGTTACCCGCTTGAAATTATGTTATGTAAACAGTAACTGTCGATAAAATATGTGATGAAGGCATTTAACAGCTAGCGTACTCAATTACAGTGAATTATAAATTGTCTTAGTTCATTGTAAAGAACACGCGCAAAATTCTCGTATGACATCACAGTATTTCCCATAGCAAAGTCTGCCACAGGATACGAACCCGTCACCGCACCCCTCCCCACACCACAAACTTGATACAGTACCTGAGTGAATGCTTAAAGGCAGACCGTGATAATTCTTTCGTATGTACAGGCAACAGTTCAAAGAAGTTTAATTTATGAGTAGGTTGGAAAAAAGAAACAACTGTTGAATTGTTTATCCGTGATCATTCTCTTTTTTCGGGAGACTGTAACATTTTACTGTTTATCACATCCTTAATTTTCGAATTTCATAATATCCTGAATTCGATTTGTAGATATCTACATAAGCTTCATTCTTATCAAAAAATCATCTCGATATCTCAACGGGTAAAAGCGGTACAGATGATTATTTGGTAACACAATTTATTTGTTTAACAGCTTTCAAGGACACAATTCGAAAAATTCTAAAAATACTTGTTAGATATTTATTTAAGCATAATTTTAAAGATAAAATCACCTCACTATCTGAAATTGTTTAAGATAAATCACCAATGAATGAAAAACACATTGTACAACTTTTCTCCCTCCTAATTTTTCGAATTTCGCAATATAGAAAAATTCTCAACTATGCATTTCTTTGGTCAATATTACGAAGTTAAAAATATTAATTTTAGCTTTCCCGGTTAATGAAATATCAGGGATTCTTTGAAAACACATTTACCCCTTTTCACCCCCTTAATTATCGAATTTCGAAAAATAAATTCTTAGTGGGTGCCTACGGGCCAAGGGAAAGCTTCCCACAAAATTTCATGGTTCTAGGTCCAGCGGTTTGGGCTGTGCGTTGATGAGCGTGTAAGTGAATGTGTGTGCCAGTCAGGACACTTCATTTTATATATTGGATTTATTTTTTATTTATAAATTTAATCGGTTGCTGTATACATACATATATATTTATTTATGATGGTTAAACAATCAGATGACATTTTGACCAGGTGTAGTTTTTTTTAGGCATACTCCATTGCGATTCAGATGTCTGTTAAAGGAAACCTAACATAAATACTCAGAGTATACTGTAGTGAACAGGATAAATGCACAACATAAAAATTCATAAATGAAATCGGGTAAGATCAAGCATGGACAACCACATAAGAAAGTGAGTGAGTGAGATATTTTGGTCAGCGTTCAACATCGAGATCTTAAATGCTGGTGGAGATGACATGATGTGAGCATGGAGCGCCGCCGGAATGAATGGGCGGCGGAAACGGGAGATCCCCGAGAAAACACGGCGACCAGCGGCATCGTCCGGCACGATTCACGCATGCGAAAATCCGGCGACCGACGCCGCCGGGAATCGAACCCAGATCGCCTTGGTGGGAGGCGTGAGGTTTGACCTCTTTTTGTTTTTTTTTTATTAAAAATGTTTGGTACAATGGCAAGGCTGACGCCTCGCCACTGCACCAAACATTCACCCCCTTTAATTTGGTTAATTAATGCATTCTCCAGTAACTTTATATTGTGTAGTTGTCGTTGTAATTGTTAGTTGTCTTTCTGCACACAGACAAGACGGACACAAACACCTAGTCCTGAACCCGAGGAAGTGGTTGTAAATGTCACCTCCCCGGCCGGGAATCGAACCCGGGAACCTCTCGGCCACTGCGGCCCCGACATAAGAAAGGAAAAAACACCCACCGAGACAGACAACGAAGGTTTCACGCATGCTTTGGCAAACGAACAAACACATAAAATAAATGAACGACAAAACTACGACACAACGATAAAACGAAACAATACACCGTTGTTTTTCAGACAAAAACAAGAATCGACGTTATAGGGACTGAAATCTGTTCCCGTATTCAGGCAAATACACGTAGGGTCCGAGAAGACGAGTGCCGCGTGTTCTACTGGTGAGGGGATTTATTTTTAACCTGACGGACCCCAAATCACGTCACGTCAACGTGTACCCCGTCTCAGTATTATGGGTACTCAGGCATGTATTAGTCGCTAAACGAAGGAAAGAAAGGGAATTGACCGTGTCTCAAGGCAAAGCATAGAACGCATTTTTGTTGCGGTCCCTTTAAGGCAAAGGAGGCGTGCTTTGTGGTAAATCAGGGTTGAATAGCAGCAGCCACGGCCGTCTTTGAAGCCATGACTTCCCCCAGAAGAGAGCATGAGTCTTAATAAGAGCATCGAAAAACCAGCACATAAAGAGTAGTGGGCTGGGAAAAGCTGTGCGACAGGCGCGGAATGGATTAAAATATAAGCATAATTAAACTGTATGTTAGGATAAAGATATGTTGGGCTCTGCGCTCGGTAGCCAGAACACTAGTAAAGATACAGTTGCTAGTGAAATGATATGGGATTGGCCGGCGACCCCGGCCAATCAGAAAGATGACTCAACGAGATTGTTTTGCCAGTAAGACCTGAGCGCCACTTGCGTCGACAAGTAGAACGAACCATTTTGCCCGATTGCCAACTTGCTAAGGATATTCCCGCGTCAGACAAGCCTAGCACGACAATATCTATAGCAGCAATGTAGGTCCGGTATACTTTTCGATGACCACAGCAGAAAACTGTACAACTCAGCCGGTACACCGGACCCATCTTCGCCCTTCTAGCAGAGAACTAAAACTTTTCTTTGCAAGGATGAAGATAGAGAGGGGTGGGAGGAGTAACAACCAGGAGACACCCCCACTCCCCTCCAAAAAAATCCGTCTGTATTGAAGAGGCGAGACATCCATGATCTACCATGTGGCGGGAGGTCCACTGGCCCCTGTGTTGAAGGTCCACGGTGACGTTGGTCCAAGTACCGGTGCGTTACATTTGTCACCCCCTACACACCCAGCATTCCACAGCCCGCAGGATCCAGTAGTTGGATTCGGTACACTTCGCATGTTTCAGCACATCGGGATCCATCCACCCGCCTTGACCACTGGTCTGCTTCCCGCGGAGCATGTCTTCCATCTTCTTGTTGAGCTGTACAGTTCGCCGCTGCTTTCGTCGACGGCACTTGCGTACCAGCTAGATGGGCCACGAGTCGGTATTTGAATATTCCCGCCAAACTCATCAGCGAGGAGTCCTGCATTCGCCACAAGCAGGAAGCGCTCAGTAGCAGATTGTCACTGTCACATAGTTCCCGTGTTCGCGCAGCCCTCTATAGGCCACGGCACCTTCGTTGTGAAAAAATGGCGGAACCTGCCAGGGACCGATTAGATATCATTACTTGCTTTTTGCACCGACACAGCGCAACGCAAGGGAAATCTACTCAGCACCTGCACATCTAGTCGTAGTAGGAATTTAATATACTCGAAAACGCAAGACGTAAGGGTCGGAGCCTATTTTGGCTTGGGCAACTACCTCCCTTCTCTAACTTACAGAAACCAATCAGAACATCATTCTCACTGCCACTAGAATAGCAGTTTCGCTATCTGCCAAACCGCGATCTTAAATGCAGCTATAGCTTCCATATGGAAGTGAACAATTTCTCGTGCTAAAAGTAATAATTTGGTTATATTTTTCATAACCTAAAATTTTATAGCCTTCTCGTGCTTGTACAAGGATGAAAGAAGTGTAGGTTCATATCAAATTATGAAGGGAAATTGTCACAAAATTTCATTATATGTGTATACGTCGTTGTTGCGTTTTGAATAGTGAAAAATAAATTTCCGTTGATGTCGTGGTTTTTTCAGTTAAGTAGACGCGTGTGTTCATGTTTGTTAAATGAGATTGTTCGTGAATAATTAAGTGAATCGTTTATGGAGAGCAGCATTTTTGTAACACAATTGAAATACATCTGAGTGGTTTTTACCAAAATATCATCTGTAACAAGCTTTTAAATAATTTATGTTCCTAACGAAAATAGAGGGCTTAAAAAAGACGTGTCAAGCCATTAGTTCAGAAATTATGTATTCGTTTTATATTTGTACTAGTATGAATTTCAGTGACCTGGTTTTGAAATTCACGTAAGGTTTTTTTTTTTTTTTTTTTTTTTTTACTCGTGTGGCATGGTTTTGTGAGTGTACTACCTAGTGGGCTTTATATAAATGTGGCTTTTGGCTTTCGTCTTTCCACGAGCCGTAAATCGTCAAATCGTGGTACTTCAATTATTTCTAAATAATTAAGTGCTAATGTGCAGTGAATACGAGTGGCTTTCGTACAAGTACAAAGCAGTAAATTCAATTATGCCTAGATGATTGCAAGTTTAATGTACACCGAGATAGACTTAGGTGTGATTTGTGTAGACAGCAACAACAGTCTCGCGAAATACTATAAAATAAAATGTTATTCCTCCCATTTTATGAAATGAAGAGAATCCCAACAGAATCAAGTGTACTGTGGAAACAAGTCGGCGAGAAAAATGTTATGTTGAAAAACCCACCCAAAAAAAATGTAATTTCACATTCTTTTCAACTTTTAGCAAAACAGGTATGTGCAAAACATTCTAGCTATTTATTTACGTTACAATTTCCATAAATGTTTTAAGTGTACATTAACTTCGTCAACTAACTAACCAACTCTATTTTCTCGTCGTGTGCCACGGAAAAATTCCATCAAAACATATTCCGCAAAAAGGATAATGTATTGTCCATTTTTAATTGCATCTTTAGTAAAAACCATTTCAGTTTCGTACTTCTACTGTACTTCGTAACTATTGAAAGCTAAAATTTTTACGCGAAAACGTAAATAATTAACGTCCATAGAAAACTGGATACAGACAAAGACACAACTTTTATATTAATTATCTTTCTCACAAACACGAAAATTGTCCAATGCGCATGCGCGAAGGGCGTAGATGGACCTGCGTCGAGCTGTTTGCTAAGCACAGATTTTCAGGTACTTTGCGCCTGTCACGTGACCACTTGCACCTGCGTACATAATTAGTACCAAAACAACGCTGCGCAGGTGCATATTTTTCGCTGCGCCTCTCAATAGCGATATTTAATAGGGTCCGCGGCGTGCAGCGCAGCAGGAGATAACGAACAAACTGATGAGTGGACCACTTTTGTTTCCTCATGTCATGTGCCATCCGAGGCCGTACTGTCGCGAGACCGAAAGCCGAGGATCCCATAACTCGCTGATTGTTTGTAAAATCAAATGCACCCCGACAATCCAGTTTCAAATCATTGGAACGGCGGCGAGGCGCGTGTAACTGATTTAGCTGGGCTCCGGACCCGTATTTAAGGCTGTGGTGGGAGGTTGTTGCCATTAATAAAATTACGTGTTTGTGTAAACGGCGGGGGAGTTAAGCTCCACTCCAGCTAGGCTGGAGTGATGTGTTGTGCTGTGTGTCTAACTAAGGGGGGGGGGTGTTGTCAGCAAGTGACTATGTAAACTCGTGGAGTAGTAGTGCGTGAGTCTCTGCGACCATGACAGCCGCTCCAATCAATCCCAGTTGGTTACAGGCAAGCCACGGTTTTTAGGCCGTACAGCCTGCTAACTGAGGATCAGGCCTGACACTCCCATGGTTATTTCATTGTGAATTCGCTTGCGACAAGAGGAGAGAAAATATTTAATATTCATTAGCAATCGCTGGGAAGTTAGGCGTACTCCGTCTCAACCTGAAACAGAGAAATGTCAGATCGGTGCATCATTACATGGTACTTAATATACATAATATCTAATTAAGAAAATTTTAATTGTGTTTTATTTACTTAGTACTATCTTTAATATATTATTTTACACATCATATTAAGTTCTAGAAAGATGAACATGTTAAAGTGCTCAGCTAGGTTTCTTAATAGAATCTTTCCCTGCTGAAAACGAATATAGGATATAGAATCACAAATAGTAGGCCTACAGTACTTCTATAACTCACTTAAATAACTCAAAATATATCTAATTAATATCTAGACTGTGGTGTGCCGTGTCGTTGAAGAGTATCGCATAAGTGTAATATTTATTTCATTTTTGGTGGTTCTCATATATTTTATATAATTTTATTACTATGTTTATTATTTTATGAGTGATATTTTTTTCCATGCAAGTTTAGTCAGTCTGAATATTATGGTCTCTCATCTTTCTTGCAATTTTTTTGTCCTTTGATTCAGGACGAGGGAGCTCTGCGAGTTTCACCTACGTATATATGGCACATTCGCAGGTTATTCGACGTATACAGCAGTGGGTTTGTAATTTTTATTTAGCTGATTTAAACCTGATAACAATACTTTTAATAACAGATTTGGATGGGAATGTTGCTTGATGTCCATATTTGTTTCCCAGACGACATTTTTTTACGGAAAGGCCTCGAACATACAGAATAACTAGGGTTCCGACTGACTTTTCGGTTTCTGCAGGCTTACGTGTTCTGTTGGGTTTTATGGGCTCTTGAGTTATTTTTCTATTTGGCTGTGTTCGAACGCAACATATTTCTCGTTTGAACAAATAATCTCAGCTCGGTTGATTTATATATGAGAATTATTCCTGTTGTTGTCTTTTTAGGATTGTTGGATGCAAAGTGAAGGTACTATTGGCCTGCATGTGTAGGTTTCCTGTATATTTTAGTTTTCAGACTGTTGATTTAGCTGCTGACTTGTACGCCCATAAAATAAATGTTGCAATTAGTTTATTTTTTATTTATGGAAATTGATGTTGTGCATGTATCCTGTTGACTAAAGCATACTCTGCTTATTTATGTTTTCCTATCATCTTTAGTTTTCTTTAACAAACAACTTCATCTCAACGGAGTATGTCCATAATACTACATCTAGTCATGCACTCCCATTGCATAACTTTCAAATTTGATATTTTATTTTAAAAAAACTGTTCCCACGAAAAATATTTCAAAACGATGTTATATAAACATTTAAAACAGTTTCAAATTATCTCAAAAGTATAAATTGTACAAATTGATAATGAATTACAACGAATATGCACATATTAAATACAGTGTAAATATATATTGCATAACTTGCGTGCAGGCTTTTCGATATAACAATTAATGTTTTATTTCGTAAGATGCTAATGAAGGAAATGACGAAATCGGTCAGTTCGTTTCGGAGCTACGATGCCACAGACAAACAGGTACACAAATACACACACACAGCCACGTCAAACTTCTAACACTTTTTTTTGCTTCGGGGGTTAAAATATGCATTTATATCCAGAATGAGCGCAATACCAATAACTATTATTAATTAATTCTCATACTATCTGTGAGCATGTGAGTGTATGAGTCTCATGTATATTTCTCTTAAACCAAATCTGCCACCAACAAGATATATATATATATATATATATATATATATATATATATATATATATATATATATATAAATTAAAGTTGATCTCGGTCGAATTCAAATATGAAGAACAATAAAGAAAACTGCAACATAGTGGAAAATCGCAGAAATGATTCGTGACAGCTGTCTCCGAAACAGTGAAGCGTTTTGTACTTTGTATTATCAAACATCTAAGAATTAAAAGTGTGAATAATCAGTGGTTAGAATATATAGCTATAGATATGAAAGAAAACGCCCGAGCGAGGTGAAACAGTAGTATAACACTTGTCTTGCATTCGATAGGTCCCGGGTTCGATTCCCAGCTTCAGCATAATTGATATTTGTTTTCCAAAGTTTTCCGCAATCCATCCAGACGAACTGGAACGGTCCTTTAATGTAGGCCATGGGATTTCCTATCTTTTTTCCTCCGTGTAAATTCTTCAAAGCTGAGAGAGCTGTTTGAGCAAATAAGTAAACAACCAAAATAAAAAAAAATTAAGTTTAATAAATTTGGACTGTAGTTAAAGATCATTAGTTAGATAATGAAATCCCTGTTTAGATTTTAAATAAACTCTGGTCATATCATGATAAACACCTGCCTAATTCCTAAAGAAAGACGTGGGCTACGATCGAAATTAGAATCTGAGGAATTTTCACAGTTTCAATAAGTTGTGAGGTTTTTCACTTGTGATTCTGTTGTTTTGTCTATGGTCACTGATAAAAAGTTAGTTAGAAGTCAGTACGTTGGGGTAACATATTCAATCAGTAAATCTATTTCTCTAATTAATCAGTACAATACCCACTAATATATCGGTAATTCGAAAAGTACAGTATGAATCTGTAACAAAAATGTCGGGTCAACATTATCACATGATCTTAGTCTACATGTAATAAATATCGTACCATCATTTCAACAGCAATCATACTACTAATTATTATTTGCTCGTTGTTTAAAGTGAATTATGTGTTTTGATAAGTTACACTTAAATGAGCATTTAAAATTACAGTAGACCAACAAAGTGATAAATATTATTATTGTACGGCTGTTGTGGAAAGTTCAATTTGTAATGTTCACTCTCGTGGTGTATCTCACTGAGTCAACAATGTTGATATGCTGTTTTGAAAATTTCACACTTTAGTACAAACAGCAATTCTAATACTAAGAAGACGATATGATAAGTTAAAACACATAACTGGCAATCAGTAATAAAATAAACTTAAATTACAGATGTTCACATTACAGTATTAGCTCAGATCAAGGATTGGTATGAAAAAGGTCGTGTGTTCGAATCCTACTGGTATTTCTATTTAATTTTCTCTAAACATTTAGTGTATGCTTTCTTGAGATTATGGCATAATTTATACAAAGCAGAATTACATTTAATGTAAAATTACACCTTATTTATCATCAAGGTAATAAAAAATTCGTTACTTTTACAGTAGTGAAAATCTCAGATTAAGTCAGTTAGTTCATTTCGCTGATGCAAACCGTTGTTTTCCAACAAATTTAATCGGTAGGAAATCACTGGACAACTGTGAATTTTTACAGTTTCCAATTTGGAGTAGTTTTTATACAGATATGCAACTTTGTACAAGAAAAATAACAAACGTAGTCACTGTAAGTCTACGTACCTCGTGACTTCATCTTCCGCTCCGTCGTGAGTTAAGACAATCAATCTCGCCTCCCTTAGAGCAACTTCAGGGGCGTTGTCTTGGTGATGATATCCCTTCTAGTCTACGACCACATAACGTTCCTCACCACTAGTAACAAAGCTTCCGGAAGGAGCAGATAACTTCAAAGTGAATCGCATCTATCAACTATGCTCGTCTTGAAGCTCACTGGGGCGCTTTTAGAAATCTCTGAAAACTAAATGAAATATTCTATGACGTAAGTGATTAATGTATGGAACTGCGGTTATTACCTACAATAAAAATTAGCCATTACACTTAAGGAAGTTGGTACCGCAAAAATTTATTACTTTATGATTGTACCAAACACTGTTCAACTTCCATATTTAAGATAACGTGCCACTTCACCAAATAAAATAATAAGGCCCTATAGTTTTAGAATAACCACTCATCAAATTTACAAAATGGCAGTTACGGTGTAGACAAAAATAAAAAAAGTAATACATTTTGCAGAATCAAAATAATTGATGTTGATACTAAGAACACCTTTGTGTTTACTAAAAGATACATTTTTGTATTTTTTTTTTTTACAAATTATTAAATATTAGTAATTTTTGTAACTTTGAGCTGTACCTGTTACTGAAAACTACAAAACTAACTTTTTTCAAACACGTCATAAAATGCATTGATAACCTGACTTTTCGTTCCTGCGATTTTGATTTCGTAAGTTAATTTTTTTTTGTCTACACGTCAACGGCTATTTTGTAACTTTGATGGGAGATTATTTAAAAACTATGAGGGCTAATAGTTTTACTTGGGGAAATGACATGCTATCTCATGTGTTAAAGTTGAACAGTGTTTGGCGCCAATTTTAAAAAATTATCATTTTTACTGGTCCAGCACCTTTAAATAAACCACATCTTTGTTATTCTTCATAACTTAGAAAAAAAGGCACTGAAAATAAAAACAAGGTGCTACAAACGCTTACACACTTGTGCTATCTCAAATTATATTTTTCCTTAGCTTCCAGTACGTTAATTTTTAAAAGAGATACACTATCAATTAAAATATTCCCACAAGCATACACTAATTGATGGTGATATTGCAAACACTAGATCAATTCAGGAAGATTATCTGGCGTAATACATATCAGCGTACCGCGTATATCAGTCCGGTAAAACAGCGGGATAGATTTAATATTAAAAATATTCCAATATATACCGTAAGCGGGTTAACTTTGTACACATGGTTTTTTTATAACATTTTTATTTTGCGTAGTTATCGTTTGCAATTTTAATTAAATCTCACGTGAATATTTACTATTCGGAATTTATCGGAAGTAGAGTTCTGTTGCAGATTTCTTATTCAGGGCTGCCATATTAGCGTAAAAATTATTTTTTCGTAATGTCCCGAAGTCACCCCACGTTTACGATATAAACATATATGTGTGTGTATATATATATATATATACATATATATACACACATATATATATATATATATATATATATATATATATATACACACACACACACACATATATATATATATATATATATATATATATATATATATATATATATATATATATATATATATATATATATATATATATACACACACTAGCAGTCCTCCGCGGCTTTGCTCGCGAATATTATTCGTAACTGATAGTATTTACTTTAATTTAAAAATACTCTTTGTACACCAGATTGGTACTTCAGTCATCAAGCGTTAGAATGTCCAAGCTGCTAGTTGAGCTAACTCTGCAGTAGAATAAGTAGCTATAGCTGTCCATGCGAAAAGCAGTCTTAAGTTTGTCCCTGCCACTATCAGCGACTTCACCTGGGCTATATTTATAGCCCTGCCAATTTGAGGTCGTAGGGTAGTTACAGACACCTAAGGTAAGAGGTTAATCGAACGAAAAACGTCTGATTTACCCTGTGCATAACCATTGGTGACGGTGCCATCTATCACATATTTTAAAGTTTAATGCCATTAGATAGGTTTGGTTGGAAAAGGTTTCGCGGAAACGAATTTGGTGCCCCAACCTAGGGATTAGTCGCGTAACATATTATGTGAGCTGGTGTTGTCGAGGGACCAAAAATGGTGGACGAGTATACCCACTCTTTATAGTGCCTTAGCTTTGCCGAAACGGCTTGTCGGCTAAGTTTTTAGGCTAGCTCACTTGGTTTTCACTTATGGCTGAGGTCACAAGCAGTTGAGAACAGTTCCCTAGCGGAGATTGATTGGTTCGATGGCGACGAACCGAGAGAGGTAAAGTTTCATAAATTTTTATTGAGGGTTCATGTTTTCTAAAGTCTGTTTTTGTCTAGTTTGGAAATTGCCTTCTGGTTTAAATGCACGCTAGCTTTTCTGTAATATTCGTTGTGCAATTTATTTCCCTTTTTTATTGAATTTCGTGTCTGGTAGATGATGCAGTTGCGTGCGCACAAACGAGGTTTGACTAGTTTGTCATACTTTCCGTAAGGTATTTTGTTGTCAATCTAGATGTTGAAGTTGACTGTGTCTCGAATTTTGAGAATTATTAAATGCTTGGGTCAGTTTTGTATGCCCGCGGGACACTGGAATTTTTATTCATTTTGCAAAACTCTCTCAGTAGTATGCTGTGTTCATGAATCCCAATTATGGCTGTTTTAAGCGATATTAACGGTATTTAAATTACGCAGTTGCAACATAAGCATGGATTGTTTTATTTAAAGATTGTAATAACTTGTAAAATTGAGAAGAGTGTTATCAACATACTTGTCATTTAAATTCTTGTATTTACTGCTCGTGTTATCCGCAATAACCTTAATGATGTATCGAAATGCATTGCGTGTGATTTCATTCTAAATATTTGAGTTGTAGCAAACGTATATGTGATCTTTCTGTGGTCTCGAACTGTCCAGCAATTAATGTTGAAGTCAGACGGCGTGGTATTTGATCTCCCGCATTGACTTTAATTATGTTTACTTGGTGTTTAATTTATCGGGGCCCCACGTCGCCTTGCGCTGTCATTAAGTTTGTGGAATGAATCATTATTACTATTTAACTTTGATTTATAGTAAAATATTTGTAACCCTCGTTACTGCAGTTCATTTTGTGGAATTTCTCTTGTGCTTGCCTACTGTTAGACTTGCAGGGTAAAGTTCGACATACATGAATTAACATGTGTTTGACCATCCGTAATGAATTCGATGTCAACAAGGCGTAAATCCTATAAGTTAACATCGTGAAAAATGTCTTCATATCCTCGGACACCCCACGAAGAGCAGCGAAGCGAGTGAAGCAGAGAGCAAGGAAGTTAAAAGAAGTACCCAGAGATAATTATCGCATGAGGAAGCAAACTTCGCAACTGGACGCCCATAGGCGTCTACTTGAAATGCGACCCGACTAAATGTGAGATTTTGGTCGGCGCTTAACATCTAGGTATTTAGTAATGGTGAGGGGGACACGAGGTGAGTATGGAGCAGCGCCGGAATGGTGAGGGCGGGAGAAACGGGAAATCACCAAGTTAAGCCCGCCGACCTGCGGCATCGTCCGGCACAATTCATATGCGAAAATCCGGGGTCCGAACCCGCCGAGAACCGAGACCTGATCGCCTTGATGGAAGAAAGTGCTCTAGTCAATGCGCTAACCGCGACTTATTAAGAAGGCACTTTAGGAAACATTTTTATTGTTTAAAATTTTTAATATTTGTACGATATAAGGTTTGGCTTCTAGACGTATATTGCTACTATTTTTTACTGCAATTAAATTGTTTTAGCTTTCCTAGTTTTTGTATAACGGCATGTCAAAGTCCAAATTTGCATACAACGGTTTTATGCTTTACGGGAAAACCGAGTGACATACCGAACTGAAATAATTTACACTGCAGAATGAAGTTGCAGTTCACGTGGTCTCTTGTACAAATACAAAAAAAAAATTAATTATTATTTAAAATTTAATTTGAAATAAACAAATTCATGAATATTTTAAACATACAAAAATATTTAATTAATTGTTTTTGTATAGTAGACCTTGTAGCCTATAATTTAGTTATTCAGTACTAATTTTTCCAGTTTATCAAGTAACTTGGCTTTCCTGTAAAGCATAAAAACCGTTTTAAACAAATTTGGAATTCGACATGCCGCTATAAAATACTATGAATGCTAAAAAAATTTCATTGTAGTAAAAAATAGTCACAGTGTATGTCTATAAAACAAACCATATATTGAACAAATATAAAAGATTTTAAAATAAGAACAATTTCCTGTCAAGACTCCCTTAAGAGAAGACCTCGACTGACGCATGGACGGTATTGCAGGGAGTCACGCCTATTCTTTTTTACGTGAAACCGCTTAAATTATTCATATTATGTTTATCTACGTAAATAACATATAACTAAAACTATGCTTCTAGGTTTTTAAGAATTCTATACGCTTGTTAGAAACTAGTATTTTCGAGCCTCTCAAAATGAGTAAAAACTGTTTTTTTTTTATTGCCGTAACTTCGAAAGTACCGCCTGAATTCGTAAACTGCAAGCGAGAGGCATCCGTTGGCCTTTACTTAAAAGTATTCAAAAATAAAATCTTAGTGTCACCGCTTAAAGTCCCAGAGGAAAAATAATGCAACGAAAACTTAGTACATCAGTTTGGCGAGCTGTGATCAGAGGCGATAGGCTTTCCGTCGAGCGTGGTACTCTGGCTGTTAAGCTGGTTTTACACGACGCAATATACGCACGATTTCCACGCAATATGCTGACCTTGCATTGGAGCTCAGACACACAATTATTGGAACCTCACATGAAACGTAAGCGGCGGCGCAATTTCTGCAAATAGAACATGCTCTATTTTTCGATGCAAGTTGCGTGGAACAAGCAGTGTGATTGGCCATTCTCGGAAGTAAATTTACGCGCGTAGTTGTGAACATAAACAAGAACTACAAACAACATACAAACTTGGTATCAACGCCAGAGTGTTTTTTTTTTTTTTTTTTCAGCTTTTGGATGAATACAAAAAAGTTATAGTCCACTATAACACAGAATTACCAAATTTTCATAACAAACATTTGTGCGGGAATGCATTTGTGGCCACGTCTGTATCGTAAATCCGGGAAAATACTACCGTACCACTGAAGAGATAAAAAATTTGTTCCTACATGTTTTACAATCATTTTCATCTTCGTCAGATAACATTTCTATCAATGCAAGTGCATACATATTATGTAATGACTTGTGCCTTTAGGTTATCCATTTATTGTAAACTTTGGCGGGAAGAAAACAGATTGTATTTATAATGCGTGGGGAAATTGCGCTGTGTAAAATGGACTATGAGGGATTTCGTGCAATTATTGCACGAGCGATTGCGCGCAAGGAGCTGCACGGGAAATAAATTGCGTCGTGTAAAACCAACTTTATCGCTCCGTTGCTTCCAAGCGTCGAACGTGGACATTTGAAACCAGCGAAGACTTCTGAGTATGACGAGATGAACAGTTCGATAGTCGAGCCGCAGAGTAAAATTACAGAAGAGGCGACGGTGTTCAGAGGAGAGAGAGAGAGAGAGTACGAGAAATCTGTACAATCCGTTCTCTCCCCGATAAAGTCGATATCTTTATCGGTGCCGGGATCGCCAATGGCACCTACGGCAGTTATCGGTAAGGGCCGCATAACATGTCCGTCCATATATCGCTGACAGTGCAGTTTCGCGAGGCACGACAGGCAATTTACAGAAGTCTTCGATAGCTCGCACTTTTTAACAACAAGAGGCAAAAAAATAGTTGGCTGTGTGTATGGGATTCAAATTAAAATAACCGCATTATTAACCACGTTTTACATGTCATTGCAGTATTTTAATGATTTTCACTATTAAAAATTCTCATTCGTTTCGTACGTTAAACCTAACCTTTTCTACCATTAAACATGTGGCCTCAATGTCACAATTCTACAGTGATATATTCTGGAAAGCTTTAACACCCCTTTTGGATATTCATACAGTAAAGTTTAATGCTAGTGATACAGAAAGAAGAAGAGCCCAATCTGCAGCTTTTTTAACTCGTGACATACACACTGTTAAAACGTTACAGTGTCTTTTAAAACGTGACACCGCCATGTATAATCTGCAAATACATGGGTTTTGAGCGTGTTACTACGAGTAACAAATGTGCAATTTTTCTATAGCTCTAGCTTGTAGAGTAAAATCACAAAGCCAACTTCAACAACTATGTACGCCATAAAAAACACATTCGCAAAGAACCAATGCACATACGAGATTCGTGCCCCTGTTACTTTAAGAAAATACGATGACTCCATGTTATTACACGCTTCCTCATTTTTCTATTGTAATGAGTTCCCTTAAATCTCAGATTTACTTGCACTTTGACTGAGCTACACTGTCAATGTGCTAACTACACACTGTACCTTCAGTATGAATGACGCTTTCTCAAAGGTTTATGAGTTCTGTGGTGGATGTATGCGTGTGTTTATGCAGGGAGACAGTGAAAAATTGTTATAAGTTGATAGGGTGGGTAGATGAGGTAAAATTTAACATATTTTATTAAGGAGTCTATATCCGGAAATACGCCCTTTTAACCGAAAAAGGCGATACAAATAAATAGGGGTAGCAGGCAACCTGGCTGTAAAGATGTCGAAAGGCTTTAACAAATACGCATGTGTGCAGTGTTTGCAATCAGGTTTATTCTGTTAAGTGTTACATCTGTTGCGTAAAACGTCATAACCGCATGCGGTACATGAAGTGCAGCGCTGCAACCTGTTGTGTTGCACATTTTCGAAGATAGCAGGTGTGTTTCTGACGGTCTGGAATACAGCATATATCCTGGTCTCAAGTTCATACTATTATAAACATATTGTAAATGTAAAAGTAACTTCGCAAAAGTATTCTAGTGTCGTGATTTATGCCAAGTTCAGTCTTTTTTTTTTATTAATGCATCATACTAACTATATTAATAATACTAGAAAGAATATAAATGTGAGTGCATATGTGTGTGCGACATTTATAGGTTAATAAATTACAGTTCACTTAGCTGAATAATGTAGGTATTATTTCATCACTAATTCCAATCAAATCTTTAATATAACATATTCGATAACTTTCACAGTGTATTTATATGTAAATTAGCTTCATTATTTCCCAAAGATTTTCGGAATTGACGATTTTCTTGCCATGTATTTTGGTCACTTAACCTCAAACTTATAATAGTGCTTACAATCGTCACACAGCTCATGGCAATTTGTATAACTTATTAAATTTTCCCTGTATTTAACAGTCAGGTATCACATATTGAACTTTTACAGTACAGTGTATCGCATACATTCATGTGGACTACAAAGTGGTTGGGTATTTCCCCTACTCGTAAGTATAACTTAGAGGCATCTATAATTTTGAAGACGATGATATATATTATACGCCGACAAAAGTCAACGACACTCGACACGTCTGATTCTGCCCTCGACAATGTTGACTCTTCGAATCTCGACATCTCGAACTTAGCTGTCGACGTGACGATATCGGCCTTTGGCACGTCAGCAACCACATGTCAAACATACTTCCAAAACATTACCGACTTATCGACGTACATTACATGACTATGTCGGCTTCAACATTTTGACACGTCACACAGCCCTACTATCACCTCAGCCCGCTGCTAGCACTGATGCCTTCGTCTATCCAGCTGCACAGATACTGTAACCAAATAATACAACATGTAGACGAGGTATTATCGTAATTGAATGAAATCTTTAATACTGCGAGTATCGACGTTGCCAGTTAGGGTATTTACGAGCCGAAGACAATTAACAAATAACGTTTCTGCACAAACTGATCCAGTTAGTGTTTATTTTGCGTGAATATGTATTTTACTGTTTGAAAAGTATTCTAAATTTCGGTCTGTATAGTGTGCCGCGAAAGAGTCAGCAGTTAGTGTTATTTGGGAATATAATCAAATACCTGTTCTATGTTGCGATACACCGAATGACTTGGAAATGCCCATTTTATAAGCCCTAAGTTAAACATTGTTATAATAAAACTTAATTTTATTAACATCCTGTATTTCTTGGTATTCGAAGCAAATGCAATCTAGTCAGGCCTATTCCAAAACCGACGGAATAATTCATTAATGTGACATTTTTGGATGTAACATATGACCTCGGAAAAAATTTTCGGCCCAATATAAATGAACAAGAGGAAATGCAAAGAAAATCAGCTGGGACCTGTAATATTTCGGAAAACCTGGAGAAAATTATTTAGGATTACTTGGTCAGGAAACGAACCTTGGTTCTTCACAATGCGAGGGGAATGTATTACCACTGTTCTACCTCGCTGGTGGAAAAATATATAGTGGAGGGACGATGCAACCGGAAATGTCCCGAACTGCGTTTTTAACGTGGATAACTCTTAGTTACATGTAAATAATGTGTCAATGAGACAGTAACAAGGTTACTTGTGCGTATACTTACCAGATTATGCTTAATGCGTGACACGACCGTATGCGGATGTGTACACATACACGGCTGTTTGTGTACAAAGACGCGCGGTAAAAGCCTTCAGTTTGTTTGCGCATCTAATCGGATGACCGTACATAAGTGTGCGACTGTGGTCAGCGTACTGGGATGCACAGAGAAACGAACGGTAATCAAAGTACATTTATGCACAAACATGTGAGGGAAATTAAACTGTTGATATGTGCGCCGTGTACGCAACGTACGAGCACCATCAACCAATAATAATTAAACGCACGCCTGCCTGTACCCACTAAGCCGACGCACAAACACAATAGCTGCCCTTAACTTAAATGAGTTGGTAAACGGACAGGTGAAATCGGAAACAGATTTGAGGAAATTAACACTTTGAAAAACGGCGAATTTCGAAGTAAGCCTGCACGTGAACAAATTCAAACTGTGTCAATGTACAGTTAAGTTCTAGCGACGCAGATAACATTGGAATAACCACAGTCAGCAGAAAATATTTTAGCATTTGAAAAATTCTAGGTGCTACATGTCAGGTAGCATAATCAATAATTGAACTTGTGAAAATATTTGAATCTTTATTTATGTCGCAAAGCATTTGAAACACGGAACTCTTAGCGCTTATATTTGTTTAAATATTGTTTGAATTGTTTGCAGTTTCTTATTATTAAATGTAACACGGAAACGTGTAATTGTATGTGTATATAGAATCTTCACTTTATACAGTAAAGCGTTTCAATTTAATTTTTTTTAACTTAATTACGACGTAATTGACTTTGACGTTAAGATTTTATGAATGTCCTTGAAAAAATTGCAAAATGTTGATGTGAATGATATGGAGTAATGCTCAATTTATACATTCACACGCATGTTACTAGTCAATATCATGTTTTGTTTACTATGCATATTGCATTATTGATAGACGAATTCTAATATACAACTTTCCTAACAATTTTCCAGTTGATTCAAATATTTGTAACATAGTAAATAATATCAAACTTTGGAAGTATTGGTCATTTCCGATTATTTTCTAGAGGCATATACAATACGGTGTTATTTTTATTACATGAAACAAATTCATGAGAAACCCCCGAACATTCAGTGAAATATCTGTACCCGTTTTTCGAGCATTACTTCAATAACACACATAAAAAAACGCGTGTCTCGCACGTATTGTACGGATTTAGCAAACATAAATTCTTTCAAGTATTCCTCGTTCACTCTTACATGAGTTTTAGAATGAACTAAGCAAATTATAAACAAACATGTTCATTGGCTGCCGACCGCCGTGCACTGTGATCTTGCATAAGAAATAGCTCCTTGTTATCTGTCGTGTACGTATAAATTTAGCACTCCATCACCCAATAAGAAAGTTTTATTAACACATATATAATATTAACAGACGTTGCAAACACAATCTATGACGCTATGTGTTTATTAATATAATTATGGTAAGCGGACGAAACGTCCGTACTGTTGATTCACATGTTATTTAACCACTGAAGCACTATTAAACGTACGAGTTTCTTGGTACACTTGCCAGTATTTAGAGATGTACGATACTCTGAAAATATCAAAAAAATTTTCAGTAATAATTACCACAGTAAAAATTAATCTGAAAAATCACAAACGTATCTAATAATTTAATTCCTCAAAGTATTTTTGGACATTATCACGTCATTGTTGTGGCTACTGCAAATAGTTATTCCATATTTTCCGTTCCAGTTCGTTCGTACCAAAATTCCTTGATCTAGTTCGTTCCGTCCTTGCGTCGGTAACGTTTATATGGTTCCTACACTTGCGGATTAGGTTACGTGACGTAGGACGTGAACACTGAAAATGTGTTGCATGTTTTTCGAAACGATGGATGTATGTCTTCGTTATGAAACAAACTGCAGTGATGTTTATAAGGCACGAATAAAAATCTCACATAGCATTCTTCATAAAACAATACGAATATGTGACGTGATATTGGCACATTGTTTGGTGATTTACCAAATGTAATATTTCCAAAACGAAGTACAAAATAATCCAACAGGACTTTACAGTAGGTTTAATCACTCGTTTTATTGACGACTTATTTTTCTGCACAGAGTACCAAATTTTCGTTTCGGCAGTACCAGAACATTTTAATACGATCGCTAGTCTTGGCTTAAAAATTTAATTGAATGTTGAAATATACGGCGATTGCACATGCAGTTTCAAGTTTTTATGTAATTTTTGTTTTCGCGTGTCGAAAACATGTACGAAATTCCCACACATTATTGTTTTAATACAGTGATGGCCAACTGGCGGCCTGCGAGCCAGATCCGGCCCCGGCACCATTTTATATGGCCCGCATTAAATATACCCCGTAAACAGAACCTATATAACTGGTCAAAACAGTTCTTTTTAAAATTCTGTAAAAATGTAAAAATAATGATTATGCGTGGTTTGGCCCTCGAGTGTATTTTTAAGTGCTATGTGGCCCCTGAAGTCAACGAAGTTGGCCATCACTGTTTTAATAGATAGCGCGTTGTTGTTTTCTATGATACCAACCCTACACAGTCTTGTCGGTTGGAAATAGTACGTTGGCGCGCTGCACAAATTGAGCCAATTAGAAGCTAGCGAAGTGCAATGATATGATGTTATTTGTTTACTTCAAAACTCAGGATAGAGCGAACGGAGAATAATAGCGGTAAAGGTAAGGTGTTGCTACAAATCGACACAGTAAAGGAAAATCAAGTTTCCAGACAAACACGAAAATTCACAGGGATGCCTCGTCTTAATGTTCGTGGAAATTAAGCAAAAAATCTAACGACCCACTTTCTCGAACATGCACAGTGTTAAGAAAATGAAGTGTTTCGAATCTACGAAACTTTAGCGAAGCATTTAACGAAACATTTTTTATACATCCTTGTGATTAATGCCAGTGTATGAACTCCGTCTCGACTCAAATACGACCGGGCGACTAGAGTACAAAAAAAAAAAAGGAATAAAATGACAGGAGACTCGGATCCGACCTGATTAAGACGCGAAGGCTGGAGTGTTTTCTGTTTGTAGAACCATTCTGGGACAGGTACTGAAGGAGGATTAATTACCGCGTCGTAATTACAAGATGCGCACTGGCGCTTCTCAACGACGCTGCAGCAGTCTAGACGAGGAGAGGTCGGCAGTACCTTGTGATCAGAACGTTTCATTGCGCGCCGGGTAGATCGAGTTCTGTCATCTCGTCTGGTGGGGGAGGTTTAAGGAGATGATGGGGGGTGAGAGATTCTGGGTTGAGGGGTTGTCCCGGGGAGGGTTTGAAGGAGGGACGGGGGAAAGGCCGAGAAGGAGGCTCGTAATCACTTTCCCGACACCTGGGGGAGAGGCTCCTAATCAGTCGACACATCCGCGACACAGCGTTAATTACAGGGCTTCTTCCGCGGAGTTGCTCCAAACTTTGGGAAGGAGCATAGCAGGTGGCTGTTCCTTCGCCCCTGGCTTCATCCGACCAACCACTTCCGTCAGTCTGTTCAACTGGTGGTGCAGCACTTCCATCAAATTGTCTCGTCTGCAAATACTCATCAGATCGCCAAGACAAAAAAAATCGTAGTTTACGAAAAATGTATAGTCCTGCAGTAAAGTTTAAAGTCACGATAGATAAAGAGCTTGGATTTTGTGACTCAATGAAATGAATGTATTGTCGAATGTACTGTATACTTTTGTTCAAATAGGTGCAAAAATTTGATTGTTGGTACTATCTGGACTCTTCCTACAACAATCTGTTCTGTAGAAGGACATTCTACAGAACTGACTGTTACATTTGCATAACAAATTGATGTAAGACCAATGCGGATGGTACCATCAACCAAACTAGATGCTGTTCTTCAGAAGTACCACCTGCAGTACATTTCTTACAGTGATACAGGTGGTCTGAGATCAAGTAAGCACTTTTTTTAAGACCATCGTGTCTAGAACAATAATTGAAAGCAAGTTTTTACTCTGACCTCAGATGTAAACTTTTGCGTACGTTACAATCTGTACACTATAATATAGATTAAGGGTGGTTAAATTATATTAACAAGTGGCCGGAAACTATAAATAGCATGAAGGAAAATGTAACTAAGATTTCAGAAGTACTAACTTTTTCTCGATACAGCCATATGGTATAAGCATTTACTAGTATAACACAAAGTCTTTTAAGTAAGGAATTAATACTTTTGAAAATAATAACGTTCGGGTGATGTAACATCAGTACACTTATTCGCATTAAATAATTGTCACTTTTCATAAATAAGCATAACCTATTAATGAAGTTATGACATCGTATATTCTTGCTTGTGTTTTACCTGCCGTAAAAATCTCTCATTGGGGCGATTATTAAACATCATAAAACACACTAATTATATTGAAAGAATATTTTTTTTTTGTTCGCACACCACTCTCTTTCAAAGGCGTTTGTGTTTCTGGCAATTATTTTTGAAATGCCACTAGAAACTATCTCGTAGCATAGACTAAATGTTACAGTAACCACATCTACAAATGTAACGTTCGAGAGGTTCAATAAGGGTGACGTAAAATGTGGTTAGTGTGGTGGCCGGTACATAGAGAGATTAAATGCTATAGTTTATTACTGGGTGATAAAATTGGAGGTATGTAAACAGTAGATAGATTTAGTTCCTTCTGGCACATGGATTCGGTGTGTGGTGCCCGCCCAAGTGTGGTGCCCCCCGCCATGTTGTGACGTCACGGCCCCGGCCGCCATGTTGGATGACCGTGACCTTTAACCTTGACCTTGACCTTGACCTTGAGTGTCAAATTACCAAAATTTCCCAAAATTTCGAAAATTTCGAAAATTTAAAAAAAATTCAAAAATTTCCAAAAAAATTTCAAGAATTTCAAAAATCCCGAAAAAATATTACCTCCATTTTGTTTCCGGTCACCATATTGTTTCCAGCCGCCATCTTGGTGTTTCTTACAAAAAATTTTCG
>PNEQ01032635.1:0-12110 GCA_003012365.1 Medauroidea extradentata
GTATGTGCAAACTTTTACAAACTAATAGTAAGTCTGGCAATGCATTTTCATTTCTAGCTTTAAGTCCATTATTCAACTCATTCCACAGACTCTTTAACTGAGCAATGTGTGTAGACACATCTTCACCTTGATGCCAACTAAAAGCAAAAAAATCTGTGCAAATTTTGAATAACTGATCTTTTGATGTCGCTTCGAACTGCTGTTTTAATGCATCCCATGCCTCCTGAGCTGTATCTTTGTCCATTATTTTCTGATATACTTCATCAGTAAGTGAACTTGCTATCATTGACTTGGCATAACTGTTTTCCTTATGATACAATTCACTTTTTTCTATATAAGCCTTCTTATCTGAATCTTCGGCTTCTGCAGGCAAAGGATCGGGCTTTTTTAACTTATTATCAATGACATCTACTGCACCTTCATGATAATCAAGTAAGTCTCAAATTTTTTGTTTCCAAATGGGCCATTCTGACTCACACGATAAAGGTTTTATGCGCTTTGTCAAATCCATACTGACAGGATTTTAAACCTTACTTAACACAATAAAACCTACTTAAAAGTATTCAATATTTAATAAAGACCCTTATCTTCGTGTCTGGGCCCATAACCTGTTGAATTAAATACATAAATATTGAATAATTTCTACTTACTTGATTAACAATAACTTGAATAAAAATCTTAAGCCTTGTACTTATTTTTTATTCATTACTTCATAGAGAACTACACTGCAGCAAACAAAAAATATGAGCCTTCTTTTGATTAACATTAAAATATCATTTCTCTCTGGACTATCGATTTCTTCAACACGCTCTGTGTGACCCGATTGATTGGGCGAAAATCGACACAAAAATGCCACGTCCCGTCCTTTTTAGGGGCTAATGTAATAGCTGAATTATAATGGCTATGGGTCGCTTCAATGACTCCCTCCGCTAGCATCTCCTGCACTTGTTCCTTGATGATGCGGCACTGATGCGGTTGGTAGCCATGAGGTGGTGTGAAAATTGGTTCATCCTGTGTAAGTGGAATGTGGTGCTGAGTGACCTCTGTTCTACGGAGAGGGTCTGTGGTAGTGAAAACATCCCTACGTTCGTCCAACATTCGCTGCATTGCTTCTCTGTACTGCTCTGGTACTCCGTGATCGAGCTCATCCAACAGCACGCGTGTGGTCATGTGGGTCAGCTTGGGGTCCAGATTGTACATGATATGTCGCTCGTGTTGGCCGAAATGTATTCAATGTGCTGCCGGTTCGACAACAGTATTCTGTTCCGTCAACCATGGTATACCTAATATTACGTCTTCACGTAGATCTGACGTGACAAAGGCTGTTGTGGTTGTGGTGATGTCGTGTATGGTAGCCTCGATCTCTGTTTCACCTAGCGTCTCGCTAGTCTGTTGATTTGTAGCCTGTTTGAGTGTACGGACAGCTGTCTTTAAATTCCGTGGGTCAATAAATCCTAGACGTACAAAATTTTGCGACGCGGCTGTGTCAATCAGTGCTCGGCATTTGTGTCCATTCAGAATGACTGGTATGCGTAGCATGCCGTTGTTAAAATTCCGTACTTGATTAAGTAGATTTTGTTGCGGTGTCTGAATCTGCGTGTTTTGTTTACATGTTGATGTGGTTTCAGTGGTTGGTAACACTGTCGGTTGACTAATGTTTTGTTTACATGTGCTTTGTTCCGCAGTTGGCAACTCTGTGTGTTGACAAATGGTTTGTTTACATTCTGCAGTTGGTAGTTCTGAATGTTGATATGTAGTTTGTTTGTGATGACATATGCCCTGGAGTGTTCCACAGTTGGTAGCATTGTGTGACACAACATTGTTAACAGACACATTGTGTAGACATACATGACACTGACAATTTGCACTCTGATTATTTACATTATTTACATCAACTGCATGCACATGATTACACTTGTTGCTATATTGAGTATTGTTAGCATTTTTCATATTCCGTATAGTTGGGCAAATTACTTCTGAATTTATGTCAAGTCCGGTACTGTTTGGTTTTCCGGGGGTAAAAGCAGCATCCGGCCCCTTTACCCCGCTCTGCCGTTTCCCGACTGGGTCAGCATGGGTTTACCTGCTGCCTTATTCGAGCACTCAAAATGCCAATGAAATACATTCCCCTCGCAATAACGACATGGGTATTTGGGTGGTTTTGAATAGTCTGGTTTGACCCACTCTCCCTTAATATTATTAATACGGGGCTGAAATCTGTGGTTACTGTTCTGCTCTGCATTGACTGGTTTACTTTGCTTCTGGTTTTGCTGTTCTGTGCCAGATTTGCGTGGGTCTGTAACACGCGAGAAGGTACATTTGCAGTCATGCCACGATGTTTCCTCAACTACATTTTGCTCTAGGACAACAACTGAACATAAGAAATCCTCCTCAGACACGTGAATAAGGGAAGCTAAGGCAGGTCTGAACCTGTTCTGAGCTGTTGAGGCTACAACCTCCAAAACTTCACGTACTGACATCTCTGGATAGTACTTCTTTAACATGATGATTTTGTTTGTGACAAAAGTACAGAGAGTGACTCGTTTAATTGTTGTTCTGCTAACAAGCATCTACTGTGTGTTTGTAAGGATGTAAATGTACTACTGAAACGGCATTCAAAAGCAACTTTAAACTCGGACCATGTTTGACCGTAGTGTGTAATTGCTCGCCACCATGCTTTTGCCTCGCCTTGTAACTGCTCGCCCACGCAGCTCGGCCAGTCCGCCTCCTCGACCTGGTAGTGCAGCATGTGCTGTGTGCAGTCGTGTAAGAAGGCTAATGGGTCCTCTGCTGGTAAGCCTGTGAATGTTGGCAGTGACTGGAACTTACTTGCAGCCGAATGCGCCCCAGCGCATGTGTGATACTTTGTTGCGGTGTCGCGAAAGGGCAGCTGTTCGCTGTTCCGCTCCTCCTTTGGGCGCGACCTTGAACTAGCCGGCGCACGTGGCCTTGCTGTGACGTCACGCGCAGCTGTGTCGACCGGCGCAGTAGGAGGGAAGGTAGGGCGGGTACGACTTTACCGCGCGTCCCTGTCAAACACACTCGTCGCTCACGATTACAATTCACTGAGTTCGTGTTTTGTACTCGTGGCTCGTGGCTGTAACAATGTAGCACAGTTTGTAACTTCAGAAAAGTGTTCTGACACCCATGTTACTGTTCTCGCGGTAGATACATTAGACGCGGTAGACACGGTAGACGCGGCTGGTCTCCTTCTATCGCGGTTAGCGAATTTCTGTGGGTGGCAATAATCACAAGCGAACCATCTGTCTGCACGAAAAGTCTGTTTTTACCGCGCAGTTATGCACTGTTCATGGAAAGGCCTACGACAATCACGGCATGCGAGTGAGACTTCTCCCTGTCCGTTGCACCATTTCCCATATGTGCACTTATTCAGTTTCTGTTTGAAAGTTGGCTGTGGAATTTCTGGCAGCCTTAAGTCGGTACACTGGCAACAACGGTCACTGCTTACGGTCGCATTGTTGTCCTGATACGGTCTGACAAACTTTGGAAACAAACGAGTGCGTTTGCTACAAGACAGGTGTGCAATTGCGATGTTGCTAAGGTCCCAGTCTACAGACCTTTGTTGCTCACACACTTTAAATGCAATCCGCACGTCATCGCACCTGCAAGTGTCGGTCAATATAAATGGGTCCTCTGCAGTCACAGGACGTACACAAGTTTTTGCACAGTACCTCTGCTGCACCATTTGATGTCTGCCAGTTAACAATAGCGGAATCCATTTTTTTTTCATGTTTCACAGTCCCAAACATTGCGGCGTGGCTGTCCCCTCGCCAGTAGGGGGTTTTACCATACATATCGCAACAATGTTGGTCTTGAAACCACTGAGACGTCTGCTGCAACAACAGGTTGTTTCCGAGTGCTCCAGCATCTTCCTGGGCACAGGATAGGATTTGGTTCAGTCAAAGGTGCCGGTTTTACGCGGCGAAAGGCCTGTACAAGTTCCAAAAGAAGAGTTTTCAGGTAGATTTGGAATTTGAAATAGCGACATGCGCCAACAATAGAGATAAAGGAAAATTATCCAAATTTTGAAAACAATTTTTGCAGGAAGAGGGTATGAGCTTGGGAATAGCTTGGAGTAGGCAGGTTTAGTTCAGTTTCGAAAATGAAGGTTTTGGCCTCGTTTTCTGGCCAAAGCTTTGGGTGCCAAATAACACGGTGCGGGATAGGCCAGGGTCGGTTCAGGGGAACCAAAGGATGTGCCCGACGTGAGGTTACCTAAGATTGACGTCTGGTGTGGGTCGACGGCCTGTTGGCCATGTAACCTGGCCCTCCTGCCGCTTGTCGGTGTTGGAAGTCCTCATAGTGGTTTGCGTGTTAGCCTACCTGGCACGCGCTGCTCCCGACGACTCTGGTTGCTGTGGCTCCTTAAGGTGCGGAGGGGAAGAAAGTCATTGTTGCCTTTGAGGAAAACACTGACGTGAATTGAAACCAGCGTGGTGGTTTATTAGCTTGAAACACCCTCGAGCAGTGCCACCATTGACCATATGTAAAATATTCGCTCGGAGCGAATCAATAAAGCTGTGAACTGTGGCATCGGCCAACACTGGACTTAAGTGAAAAGTTATGAGGGAGGCTCAAATAGCACTGTCCTGACGCGCGTCGATCCCTGAGGCCATGAAGAGACACAAAAAGGTTCCGGTAGACTAAATTAACAATTGAAAACTAAAAGATTATGTCACTAAAGATAAGGGACCTCACGGAGAAATGACCGCACTCTGCGCGCACAACCTACTTGCTCGCTGACTGGGCAAAGACTAACTCAATATGGCGCCAGGCAGGGACCCGGAAGCCCGCGTTCCCGCCAAACGTGGTGGATTTGCTCTTACATTATAATTTAAACATAAATGCAAAACCAAAAGTTATGAAAAAGTAAAGAAATAATTTTAAAAACGTTTCTGCCCATTACATATAAATATAACTGCCAGTCTTTTGTAGGGCAATCTCTGAAAGCATTGTTAGAATAAAATATGTATTAAATTAAAAAATGAAATACATAATGAGATTCTGCTTGAATTAAGAGAAGACTATATCAAACTTGCTCTCAAGGAGCATATAAATGTTAAGAACACAAAAGTAAATTAAAACACTCTTGGCAGGCTTTCCTAAGTATCCTTGCCACCATAATGAATTTAGCAAATTAAATAAAATGCAAAATGTTCAAAGTGTTTTTCAAAAAGAGTACTGTAAGAAATCACGCAAATCTGCAGTGTATTTTGGTATGCTTCCTGATTAACTAACGTCACTATTTACACTATGCCTGTTGCAGCTTGGCACGTGACCTGCATCGTGGTGCGTAGCCCGACGTCATAAACATGTTCACATGGTCTGGGACAGTTTTAGATTGTTTTAAAAACAATAGAAGTAAATACGCTGCGGGCCCTGCAAACGAATTTGACTAGCCCAAAACTGCTAGTTGTAGACCGTAATGTACCTTCATGAGGGGGGACGTTGGTGTTGACGTCTTCACTGATGAAGCACAGTGCCTTATGTCCTGCTGTAGCGGGGGGAGGGAGGAGGGAGCACGTGGCCGTGACATGGCCGCGGCAGTCCAAAGAGGACGGCGGCAGAACGAGCGTCCAAGGCACACGTCAGGACACAACCATGACAAATTTACTTATTTTCAAACACTCTAGTACATGCACGCGCGAGCAGCTAGAAACGTCTGTAAAGCGTTAGTTTATGCGTGTTAATATCTCATAGGCAATAGCCAACAAAAGAACAACTCCGCTTCTGATTGGCTGTTCTTAACTTTACCTTTACGTTCTGTTGAAGTTGACTCAATGTCGATATTTTAAAGTTTCCGTTTTTTCGCCGGTAATTCAATGTGAAAACACTGCAGTGTGACCTATATCTCAACTCAACTGTAACGTAAAGGTAACGTAAGAAGCTCTATGTTAACTTCACTGTGAATCTGCCTTTATAAGCAACATTTTTTAATATTCTGTTGCATTTGTCATAATTCAAGACAACTTTCATGGTAGAGATGGTGAAATCGACATCTTGATACATTTTCGAAATAAAAATATCTTGTGTTACGATCACAGGACACATCACTTACATTGTTAAAAATTGTTGCCATTAGTAAAATTCATTTGTTTATGCGGAAAGTTAAAAAATGGGAGAAATTCACATGTTTACTTTGAAAAGTTATTGTAATTAGGCCTTAGTAACAATGTTATGTTGTTGGACGTACATTGCATGGCTTAAATTAATATATGTTTCCAATATTTAACTGTACCTATAAATAAACATATTTCCTTTGTAGTACGTTTTATAGTACCATAATTTTCAATTGTAGCAACTAACGAGTGTGTTTAGTGAATTGTGTAAAAACATAACGTAACTTTAAAATGACTAAGATAAAGAACTGAAGTGTTAATATAAATAGATAGTGAGAATGTTTGCTAATACCTGTTCGGGAACATAAATTACAACCAGTACAAATATAAACTGTGAACATAATTTTTGCTCTTAGCAAGTTACACATCACTCACATTAAGCCTTATATTTTTCATTGCGACGTAAGTTAACAGATGGAGAAATAGTTTGGTAAAACAACGCCTGTATATTTCATTGCATTATAAAAATGCTACTGTCAATGAACAAAGCACTTTAATATTCGTGAACATTTTCATTTCACGAAAATGAACACATGTCCACCACACTGTACGATAAAACTATTATACTAATGAACATTTGTTTTCACCACACTTCAGAACAGTTACAAGCTGATAATATTAATTTTTTGTTATTACAGCTGTCAAACCTAAACATCGTCACAATGTTTACAAACAACTGAATCTGTTTACGCCCGTTCCTAAACAAATTTTACTCTTGTTTGACGCTACCTTACTCTCCATTACTTTACCCTGCTCCAAGAATAACATTTTGGAATGCGGTCATGTAGCTGTCAAATTTTACCAAAAATTTACGAAACATAGTACATATATGCTTTTTTTGTTCACTTTTATGTATTATAAAATAGTACGCCTTTATTAAAATTATGTGTATGAATTATATGTCATTATATTGTTGCGAATATTTATGTGTACTTCCTTCTTCTATAATTTTTTACTTGAGTTTACTTTGATCAGTGATGTGTTTTGTTGTCTCTGGTGTTATGTATCGTAGGGCACGTGGATTGAAGAATCGATGGAGGAAATTGAAGAAAGAAGGGTTAATTTTATCCCATGTGCGAGATGGGTTAAAAGAGGAGTTTCAAAACAAGAACCTCACGTTATCAAGTTGTCTGAAAGAGAACTGGGGGATATCTTGGACAATGCCAAGAAAGACTTAAATGAAGCCGAAGAAGAAGTGGGCGGTGCAGCTGGTATCGAAGAAAGTACGTCGCGCAGTGGAAATGGAGAAGCGACGACGGAATCGGGTGATGCGACGGACGAGTATAATTTTGATAAGTACGACGACGAAGATGACAACGTGGGAGCCATGTTTGGCATCGCTAGCGCAGCGGTGTTCGCGAGTAACGCGCGCGATCCATACGTTACTGTGGCGGACTCCGAGGACGAAGACAGCGAAAAGGATGACGATGCGATAAAGGCTGACGACAACCTTGTAGTTGTTGGGCATGTGGACGGGGACGCTAGCGTGCTGGAAGTATATGTCTACAATCATGACGAAGGCTCGTTGTACGTTCATCACGACGTATTGCTACCGTCCATCCCTCTGTGTCTCGAGTGGTTGGACAGAGACGTAGAAGCGGGGGCTGTGTCCCCAGGTAACATGATCGCAGTCGGCAGTATGGACCCTGTCATCACTATCTGGGACCTGGATATTGTGAACTGCCTTGAGCCGGCCTTCAAGCTCGGCCAGAAGGGTAGCAGGAGGAAACATAAGAAACACGTGGGCCATAGAGATGCAGTGCTTGACTTGTCGTGGAACCAGGCGTTGCCTCACATGTTAGCCAGTGGGTCTGTGGACCGCTCCGTGCTGGTTTGGGACCTGGACTCTCTGAGCACCACCCTCACGTTGAATCAGTTCGAAGAGAAAGTGCAGACACTACAGTGGCACCCCAGAGAGTCGTGCACGCTACTCGTCGGCTCCTCAGACAGTGCGGTCCGGCTCTTCGAGTGTCGGTCGAGTCAATCGAAGATGTGGAACGTGAGTGGAGAGGTGGAGAGGGTGTTGTGGGATCATTTCAACCCGTACCACTTTGTCGTGGGCACGAGCAACGGGAACATAGAGTACTTTGACGTGAGGGCAGAAGGAGCACTATGGTGCATGTCGGCTCATGAGAAAGAAGTCACTGGTCTTGTCCTCAGCGCAAAGTGTCCGGGTCTGCTCATCTCCGCTGGTTGCGAGAGTGTCGTCAAGGTGTGGGACTTGAACACCACGGAACCGCGCTTTGTGTCGGAAAGAAAGATGAAGCTAGGAGACATTCAGTGTTTGGACTCAAACCCGGACCTTCCTTTCATCGTGTGTGCAGGTGGAGATAGTAAGAAGAACAACTTCCAAGTGTGGGATGTGCTACATGGAAGTCGAGAAGCTCAGGAAACATTTGTGTCACGTCCTTTGGTTGATGTGCGTGCCGAGCCAATGGAAACCAGTGACGCTACTCAGGCGTTCCAGTCCATGAGCCTCGATCAAACTTCGAGTTTGGATGCTGACACTTCTGTTTCTAGAACCAGTTAATATTAATTCAGTTGACATATATTGTACTTGATTTTCACGGACAGCTATAAATATTGTTAAAAATTAAACACTGAATACAGAGAGAAGTTATCTTATCATTATTTTTTTATACAAATTATTTACATGTACTGTAATTTGGACTAGGCTATAATTGATGGTGTTAATAGACCATTCTTCTACTGCCCTTATTGATATCTTGGTTTTCGAGTTTTAGCTGTGTTGTGGTTGAATATTGATGTTTCACTTCACTTTGCAGCAGGAGTCTTCAGGGTTGAATTTCAATGGAAGTTCGACCCAGAAGATGCCGTAAATGTTGAGAATAGCAATCCATTGTATACTGGCCAGACTATTGTTTTAAAAAGAATAGTTTATTAATGAAAAATGTTTCTGTAGATGTCGGAAGTAGTTATAAGTAAAGTAAATTGTAGTTTAGTTACTTTGGAATTTTGCATGGTTGGGTTAGATTAGGCGGTTTATTTTACTGTTAATTTTTCCATTTTTTGCTAGGTTACGTAACCTTACATAATGTAATGTACCTTGTAATTAAGAATAGCTACTTGTACAAAAATTATGCAAAATATACAGAAATGTGATATTTAAGGTAGGGCCTAAATATCAATCATTAACCTTACTGATTAAGGCCATGAACATTTTGCAAAAAGAATTTTGTACCAGTAACTATTGATTTTAAGTGTATGGCTTGTGAATATAAAATGTTTTTAGAAACGATAGTAGCCCTACGTAAAATAATTTTCTTAGGTTAGGTTATTTTAGACTAAGGTCTGTAGGTTAGCTGTGGATTGTTATGGATAAAGTGAGCACTTAATATTTAACCTTTGAAAAATATCACTAGCTATTATTGCACGTAATTCAATATTAACTGTAGATGCATTACTGCTTGTATGATTGGCAGCATAGTTACGCAATATAATTCCATATATTTTCCTATTTGAATACAACAATGCTGAAAGAAACGCAACCGATATCGACACAATAGTATTTTATATAATTAACTAACCTTTTTTACCAAAGTATATAAATTACCCTTGACTGCACAATTTATCTTACACGCGCAAACACCAAGTGACGTGTCTAGAGAGGTTGGACATTTCCCGTTGTTAGCTGTTACACATGGAAGGATACAAATTGGCTGAAAATAGAACTTTAGCAGGGCTTTTTTGAGTGCTCACTTTATCCTGAACTGCCAATAACCTAATCTAACTTACCCTAACTTAAACTAAATTCATTGACTTGATGTTTACCATATATAACACAATGGACTACTTGAAAAGAGGCGGAGCTTCAGTCAGGTGTGGGATACAACTCCTGTGTCCATGGATACAGCAGCCAAACATAACCTTCATTTAGCTGTTTGGCTTCACGTGTCCCAGATGATATGTATGTCAAGAAAATTGATTATTTGTTTGGAATTTGCCACTTTTTCAGGTAAACATTAATCTTATGTATTTGCATATCTTAACCATGAAATTGAAACTAATATTTGTTACCCTTGCGTGCAAATCTATGAAAGGGCAACATTTTTGCTTCTTGCAATTACCAACTAACAAATCAGCATGTTTGTAAACAAGCTTTGTTTCCCACAGTACTTTTCCACTGCGGTGACGTCAGGGGGCGTGTACTTCAAGTCGTCTATTAACTAAAATCTTAACGGGAATAAGTGATAGTGATTAATAATAATTAGTATAGCTAACTAATAGAAAACTTCAAAGCTCAATTTTCTTTATGTACGACTACTTCTAGAAACATTTATCATTAGTAAACTACAGTGTAAATTCATTGGCAGCTGGTGTACGATGATATTTACAGTCAGTCACACTGGCATGTCATGTAAAGACACTAGTGTGCTGCACTAATTTAACTTATTATAAATGGCACGTGTCTGTACTCTGTAAGAAGTTGGGGGAAAAAATATTCCCTAACATAGAAACAGCCATTAACTGTTAACCACATTTCAGTCAATTTATTTTGAATACCCATCATACAGTTCAGAATTTGCTAAAACCAAGAAGAGATGTTGACATACTGGAGGAGAAAAACATAATAAAAATGTAGGATTTTTTTTATTAATCACTTTTGTTCAGATCATTGACGGAGTGGAATGCGTGAGAGGTGCCTTTGAGAAGCACTCTATTGTTTTGAACATTTCTGGAAGTTGGTGAGGGATTTAGGAGTTGACTTACCTCAGGGCAACAATCAAACTGGTCAAACGATTTAATTTAGACATATAATTTACTGATGAAAAATGTTTCTAGTGACATTCTAAATAGCCCTACGTAAAAAAAATTGTTTGTTAGGTTAGGTTTTTTATGTTGTTTAGATTAGGTGAAGTTAGGTAACCTAACTTTACCAAACCTAATGTTAGGTTAGGTTACCTAACTTAACCTATCCTAAACTAGCCTAATTGACCTTAAACAGACCTTAAAAACCTAACCTAACAGAAAAATTTTTTTCACATAGGACTATTTAGAATATAACGTCAAACATTTTTCAACAGTAAAGTATATGCCTAAAATCAATAGTTTGGCAGGTTCACTATGAGTAGCTAACCTAGATATTTACCTTAGAAATGTTTTATTTAATGCAAGTCAATACATATACAGTATATCTAAAATTTATTTTTACAGCCTTATAGATCATAATTTGTGTCTGAATTTTTCTGTTGCAATACACAAAACTGATTTTTAGATTTTTGTCCCTGAAGTATCACATATTTTGTTGTCAAAATAAGCCAAAATGAAGTGAAATTATTTTTTTCTAGCAAACTGTACATTTTCACCAGCACTTCGACAAATATTGTTTGCACAGCTTATGCCCCAGTGCTTTATAAGAAGAGTGATATTGATTATTAACAGGTGTTTCATAATTTTTATCATTTGTTCTATAATACCTAGCTTCATTGGCAGTAATGGATAAGAGAAAGAAAGTTCAGTGGAAGGAAAAACATTTGTAATATTGTTCTGGACAGTCCACATTTGCTTATAATTAACAACATTCAAAACACTTAAATTTTATTGGATTGTGGACATACACCATTTTTCATGTTCATAAGAAGTGGTGTATGTCCACAATCCAATGAAATTTAATTGTAAACTCCCATTGCAACAAACATTAAAATTCTCATTCAAAACAGTCTTGGAATTAATGCAAACTCGTGAAAAAAAAAAAAAAAACTGTTGAACAATACAAAAGATTTTCAAAAGAAAATTAAAAATTTGATATGATAAAGAGCCATTCCATGAGATCCGGGTGTGACATTTGCTTACATTAAATCAAATTAAATTAAATTGTGACAAACATTTCTCTCAACTATTAATGTCTGCAACTTTGGTGGAACATCTAAAAGTGCCTACCAAATTTACAGATTAAAATGTGCAATAATTTGTTGAAAAAAAAATTGGTACTTGTAGTTCCGGGTGTGA